>PVIC010011444.1:0-41414 GCA_004025085.1 Thryonomys swinderianus | reverse complement strand
TGTGTCACTGTATATATTGTTAGTCATTAAACAAATAGCAAAAACATATGATGAATAACTTGATGGCAATAAGTACAAAAATGTGGATCAGATAGAGAATTCCTAGAAGACTATAGTTTTCTCCCTTACAAATAAAAACTGACAGATTGCATATTTGTACAATTAATGTTCATGCTCCTGCAGAGGGATTAAAAAAAAAAAACTTGACTCAGAATGGATTAGCCAAGATGGTGAGAAAGAGTGGAATTCTTGAAATATTTTGAAGGCAGGACCAATGGAACTTGCACACAGTGTTGTTATGTGGTGTGGGCAAATGCATTAAATATTTGGGAGAATAAAATCCCTCTTGAAGAATGCATTTTAAGTCACTTCTCAAATAACTTTTATGGATAAAATTCCAAAATAGCAAGATTGCAATAATAAGTTCACATGAAAAATGGTACACACTACATCTAGAGATGACAGAAATAATTTTGCAGAATCACACTGTCAAAGATTGAGATACTGAAGCTAATACATTAGGATACAAAATAAGTATGGTTGAAAATTTTATTTAATTCAGTGTACTTGTATGAAAAATATATGAAAATAACTATTAACATTTACATATATAATATAATTAAAATGGTCATGGTAAACATATAAGATATGGCTAAAGTGGAATCAGCGAATATGACAGCATAGCTAAAGGAGTTATCTAGACTCTAGCACAGTAATACTAATATTGACATGAGTAAATAAGGAGGGAAGAGAAAGAACGTTGCTTCTATGCAACATCTGAAGTGATGCTTACAGGTATTCCAAGATTTCAACAAGTATTTGAAGCTGTCAAAAAATCTAAAAGCTTGCAAACATGATAAATGTGAAATAAATCTGCAACTACACAAATCTTAGACTGCAGTGGTGCAGATAAAACTTTAAAATGCTCTGGGCAAAACAGACCAGAATGAATTCCACTACTAACCATCCTCCAACAATGGGAAGAGTAGGATGGCAAATAATAACCAATGGGCTGATGGAAAACAAAAGCCTACCTTGAGTTGTATGTTTAGTGAAATTTTCATAGATGACTTTGGTGCAATAATAAAATTTCAAAACAATCAAATGAGAATAAAAATGCATTGCTAATAAAACACTAGAAAAGGAAAGTTGTAAACTGCATACTTTGGGAATGGGGGACATGTTCCTTCAGGCAGATCTTAGGTACAAGAAGAATGAAAGAGCGAAGTGTATTTAGACAAATGTAAAAGCTGACTGTATAAAACACCATCAATGCCAGTTATATATATATATATATATAATATATATATATTTTTTTTTTTCTTTTTTGGAGACAGGGTCTTGCTTTGTAGTTCAGGCTGGCCCTGAGCTCACTATGTAGCCCAGCCAAGCCTCGAACTCAGCAATCCTCCTGCCTCTGCCTCCCGAGTGCTGGGATTACAGGCTTGAGCCACCACACCCAACATTATATGTGGTAACCGGGGATCAAACTCAGGTCCTTACGCTTGCGAGGCAGGCGCCGGAACCACTGAGCTAACCCTCCAGCCCAATGCCAGTTATATTAATATGTAATTTGTGGAGATGGAATAAAAACTATGAAGGTGAATAAAATGTTTATATAATGAGTTTATTGGCACATTTAAAGAATGCATTATGATCTCATTCATCATTGAGAATTTGTACCTGTACATGATGTATTTTGATTTTTATTTCTGCCCATTTTCCGGCTCTCCATTCAACCCCTCCACCCAACCATATACATAAGCTTTGTTTCCATTTATTCCTTTTTACCTTCAGATTTTTTTCTTTACTTTCTTTGCCTACAACCTGTTCCCCATGAAGGTTTTCTTTCTATTTTACAACATCTATTATACATTTTGGACCTCATTTAAACCTTAATCTCAAATGGGACAAATGATATGGTATTTATACATCTGTGTCCAATTTATTTCACTTATGAGCATGTCCTCAAAGTGCATCTATTAGCTATAAATATCTCTAATTTATCATTTTTATGACACTTCTTATATCTCTGTTCTATGATGCTTTTATTTCTTTTATGAATATACCCAGCAGGGAAATAGCAGGGTCAAATGGGACCTCTAATCTTAGTTTTGTGAGGAATCTCTACACTGATTTCTGCAGTATGGAGATCTACATTTCCCACCATTCCCTACATCCTTTCCTAAAATTGAAGTATTTAACAACTCTTTATATTCAACAAAATATTTATATGCTGGCTATATAATATTTCCACCACAAAAAAAGAAAAAAATCATCTTTAATTTTGTAAATCAAAATTACCAGAAGGTAAATATATTAGTAAATTTTCTTAAATTGTCAGTATTGCATATGAATGAACCTTTCTTTGGTCTATCAGATATAACAAAACCCTTGAAGAACATTCTTCTGGATTCAAAATGTGAAAGTAAAACAAAAATCATATCATAACAGCATGTCGACTGGCACATCATAAAGAATGCTGACATTTGTGAATTCTTAGTTGTTGCATGAAAAACAATTTAAAGTTACATGTATATAAATATATATTAATGCATGGATACAGACATATATATTTGTACATTGAAAATTTATGATACTGTTGAGGGACAATGTGATACTATCCAAAGAGAATTATATGCAGATCTTCCAAATTAGATGTTTTTTTTCATCTCACCAACAGTGAGTATGATTAGTTACCATTTATTCTATGAGAACCGTGGCACACTTTCAAATGCATTTCATTTAATTAAGTGTGGAATTTTCAAGGGGAAATCTTCCTAATAGATTTCTTAATTCCACCTTTGACAGCACAGAGCATCATCATTTGCAGACTTAAAAGTTCATCGCAGCACATGAAATTTACCACTTGCAAGTACCATTAAAGAAAGGTGGAAAATGTCGCACATTTTATGTACAGTGCAGTCACAATTTCCATTTGTCTCAGTGCTAATGTAATTTTTAGTTTTGAGCAACACAGCTTTCTAAATGGAAGGCCTCTTGTTTATGCAAAGACCATGTTCTGCAGAACAACATTGCATATTTATTTTACTGAGGATTTCGTTTTTTTCTAAATCAAAAGGCAAAGAACATATTAGATAACATTTAGACAGACTTTTCTTAAATAATTAATGTCTGTGTCATGTGTGAGTGTGCAAGAGAGGGGGAGAAAAGGAAAGAGACAAGAAAAGCTTGAAAATATTAATATTTAAATGATTAATATCAGACACTAATATTCGAGTGATGTTTCAATGCTATTGAAGTTATTGACTTCGCTGTTAATTTTTTACAAGTTAAAGCTTTGTTAGGGAGACTAAAAAATAACCATATTTTCCAGGGGTGGTGACTCATGCCTGTAATCCCAGCACTCAGGAGGCAGAGACAGGAGGATTGCTGAGTTTGAGGCTTGCCTGGGCTACATAGTGTGCTCAAGGCCAGCCTGAACTACAAAGTGAAACCATGTCTCAAAAGAAAAACAAACAAACCAACAAACAAAAAAAAAACATATTCTACAAAAAGACAAAACAAGAGAAGATAGGTTATAGAATATTCTGTAAACCTAAAGCTAGGATGTTCCATCAGTCTTCCATTCCAGCAATAGTGTGTTCTTCATCTGTGTAAAGGAAATATCAGGCAGTTAATGTCTGGAAAGTCTCACTTCTCTGGGGGTTTTGTTTATTTCTTTGTTACTGTTAATCTCTTAAAGGTGAAATGCTGAGATATTAGAAGTGATAAAGAACTGTATAACCGTGTTTTGTGGCAAGCAGCAATTCTAAAATTTCAATATGAAACAATGTTTTTCTATATTTCATATTAAATGAAATTTCAAGACTGTGTTAAGCAGACTTCAATTGAATAAGCTATCAAAAACATTTATCTTTTAAATCACAATATTTCTCCTTTGTAAAAGAAAACAAAAGATATTTTCTTCCCCTAAATTAAAAGTGAAATAAAATACAGGAATATGGAAGCATGAAAGTGTGTTTCATACCCAAATCTGGCAAAGATTTTGCTCAGGTATTTTCTCAGCAGAGTTCCCTCCATCTGTAAGCACAATGGATACCACAGTGTAACCATTACCCAGAAATGAGAAGTGGATTTTCAAATGCCTCTGGCTGGCTCCAATTAATACACACCCTTCACCCTGAAGTCAGAAAATAAGCATAACATCAAAAGATGTCATCAGTGTTAACACTTAATTATGGAATCATCAAATGGTACCTGATGAAAATTTAATCTGAACAGCATTTATCTTAAAAAGTTAGGAAAATCAAATTGTTATATACATTTCTTTCCATCAAAAAGATGTCAAGTGCTACACAGAAAATCATAACTGTTACAATAACTCTGCCATATTAAAAATCAAGATTTTTAATACCAACTCCATCCATGGAAAAGTTTTTTTGATGACTGACGCATCTGGTCAGTGAAGTCAGGTTTAAGACAAACTAGGTTCAAAACTTGTTCTACATATTATGCTGCAACTTTTCCCCACAAATTACACAAGTAATAATCTGATTCCCATGTAATATGATTAATCTGTAAGTAAATAAAATGTGCTTCTACCAGTAGTATATAGGATATTAAAAATCTTCTTGAGTTTTACCAATCTGATAAATACTAAATATATGTGGATATTTACATTTTAATTATTTAATATTAAATAAAATTAAGTATTCAGTTCCTCAGTTTCATATGTGACTAATAGTCCATATATTGGAGGAGAAAGATATGGAACATTTCTATTATCTCAGGGGTTTTATTGGACAAGGCAAAAAATACAGTCCTGGAATAGATTTTGGCACTAGGCAGTCAGAATTTTCAGGAAGTATTAAAAATGGCAGAATTATTTAACCTGGAAAAAGGGGAAAGGCCTGGCCTCTGAGTGACAGAAAAGATGCAAAGAGAGGCCACCATCTGTTTTTGATATACTGCTTAAGAGAGAGGTGGAACTGACTTAAAATAGATTGGAGAGAGGCTAAATTGAACATATAGGGTTATTAAACCAGTGAATGGCTTACAGGAATCTTCTTTTTCTGGCTTTTTGTTAGAAAGTTTCATACCTAGTGATAGTAATTATCTTTGCTAATAGACCAATGCTTTAGCACTTTTCTAAACTTAGAGGTATTAGATTCAAACAATCAATCAGTATTTATTGGATGGTCAATGTGTATCAGGCTTTGGAGGAGAGAGAGTGTTCACGGGCACAGTGAATGTGAGTCATGTAATTACAGTTCAAGGAATATTCTATCCCAGGAGTGAGAAGAGATACTTAACATAAAACAAGTGAAAATAGAGAACTTAGTATCTACAGAACAAGGGACTTGCTAATGTCCAAGCACAATCACTGAGTCATGGAAAGTACTGGACATTCATAGGAATCCTCTTTACTCCTATGGGCAAAAAGGTCATGCAGTTCTTAATTCATGTTATAGAACAGTCAAGGAAACATGTTGTCTTTACACAGCATCTAAAAAGAAGAAAATAGTTGCAGCCCAGCATAACTAGACTCTCTCCCAAGCTGTTACCTTATTGGCCACTGGAATCCATACCCAACATGTAGGTGTGTTATTCCTTGTTTAGATTGCATTTCACAATCCTGAACTGGATAAAATACCAGAAATCCCCTTGTCTTTCCTTCCCCTTGGCAATGCAGTGCTATGATTCTGTGAGTCTAATTTGACATTAACAAGTCCCTTGCCCAGCAGATTTCCACTTCTCCATGTGTCTATGCCCTGGGTCTATCTCTCAAGTATCTCCAAATCCAGGTAAAGAGGAACAGGCGTTATCGATAACTTCAAACCTTTAATAATGAAACGTGGTAGTTAAACATAAACAAAGCTACATTTCAGAGAATAATCTTTCAATAAAATAAAAGGAGAACAAGAATGATGAATGTAGAAATTAAGAAAGTGGATATAAACAGTGGGCAGATGGGAAATGTGTGGGAGGGGATGGAGAGCAGAGATGGATTCTGCATAGGGAAGGTGTACCACAACACTCGTGATGGCTGATGTGAACTGTGGTCTCTGTGGGTGACTGACCAGAACGGAGCTGTATCAAAAAACGACAGGCTGACCCACAGGCAGCAGAAATTAAAAACAGCTGGGCAGATCCTCAAAACAAGGCCTCAGTGAATATTTAGGAATTGGTCTGACTCAAAGTACAGCAGCTGTGGCAGCAGGAATAAATCAAAAGAACTTGGAGATTTTTAGGAAAGAATGGGTGAAGTTCACCATGTCATTATCAAGTGGAAAATACACTGCACTAGCAAGTGTTTGGTGCCCTCCCTACATCCTTAGACAATTGTCAATTAAAAATTATTGATAATTTTGAGGTTTTTAAACACTGTAAGCATGCATGCCTTTAATCAGCTTTTTTTGCAAGTGTAAATTAATCACTGAAAACCACAAAATAGAAGTTCATTCATTTAAGAAGATTTATTCAGATTCAAAAAAATGGATTGGCCAATGCTGTTCTGAAAGTTTCCTATAATCTGTAATACATCCTAAAAAGGAAGTTTTGCTTATTTCTTAGAGTTGCATTAAAGTAATACATTGAGTTAATTGTTTTTCTTGACTTCCATTAGAAAAAATATTTCATTCTCTCATGTATGCATTACACAAACTTTTTCTGAATATTATGTGCCAGTCACTGTACCACATTTTAAGATAATCAGAAGCTGGGATGGTCTAGTAGAATTTTGTGTATAATGAAGTCATTAAGTTACAAATAGTCCGAGACCATAAAGTTCAGGCACCACAATGCATCCTGCTATATTAATAGAAACTATTTGCTCAGTTATTCATAGTTTGTTTCATCTTCAAGGTTTCAGGGCTCCTGTTAACAATCCTTAGAGAGCCAATGCTAAAGCATTAAAGACATTTTCTCCAGGTGAATCAGGTTCAAGAAACTGGAGCTTAATAATATACAGACTCATTCTCTCAAGGAATATTGGAATCATTTGTTTAAAAATTATTTAATTCTGTGTTTTGTAGAGAACATGGGAAATGAAACACATAGTAATTAAATACCTTATATGTCCTAATAATTGTCCTAGGCAATTTAAAATAATTATGCAACTTAATCTTCATGATTATTTCAGAACATTTATCCCTATTTGCATAGAAAAGCTGCTGAGGCAGGTTGAGTGTTGCCCAGGTTCACTTAATTCTGGCAAGACCTTCTCACGTGGTAAAAAAAAAGCCTGTACCATTCCATCTGCTTACTCAGAATCAGGCTGGAGGGGATAACATGTGTATAAAATGAATTCTAGGTCTTTGTGTTCATCCACTGTAAAGTTTATACATTCTCTTCATATGCATGTACTTACATGGTCCTTCCAGTAGTGCTTGTTCATGACATGCATGTAGATAAAATGATTTCAGAGAAAATAATATATTAAAATTCTTTAGCCAGGCATGGCAGCTCACGCCTATAATCCCAGCTCTCAGGAAGCAGAGGCAGGAGGAGTGCTGAGTTCAAGGCTAGCCTGGGCGACAGAGTGAGCTCAGGGCCACCCTGATCTACAAAGCTGGACCCTGTCTCAAAAAGAAAAAAAAATTCTTTTGATGCATCCTCAATAGGAATAACTTTAACATATTTAGGTTAATTTCAGTTGAAGATAGATGAATGCAGAATTGAAAAGCTTAAAGAAACACTATTATACTACATTTCTAAAAACATATCTGTGAGATATTCTAGACCAGTTGGTTATTTTCCAGAATTAGGCACCACAAAAGGTTATTTAATTTTCTAGATGTATAATTTACCTCCTAAGATTAATTAACTAATTATCCAGGTGTATAAATTCTCTCCTATGTCTGACTTGGCTAATCATATAATTCATATGGAAATTTTTACTTTGACACGTGCGCTGAAAATTATGATGCTTATATGGTGACCCATGACCTGATTTCCTAACACGTGGACAGTCATCCTAGGAGCAAAGATCCTGATTTCAACTGAGCTACCACTCAACCATATTCATATTGAAAAAAATCTCTTTATTTGGAAGTAGTTTTAATCTCTACATTGAAAGAAAATATTACACAATTAAGTGCACCCTTCACTGAGCTTTCCCTCATGATACCATAACTGTAATAAGATAAACAATAATACTGACAGGAAATAACCACAATATTATGGAGTAAACTGCATGATCTGAATTTTTGTTAATTGTTTTTTAATTTTGTGTAGAAATGCATGCTACTGATTGATGATTTCTTTGTGCTATTTTTAAGCAATATTTCTGCTAAGTTGTATAAAAGTGCCATAATATTTTTAGCCCCAAATTGGGAGTAGAATAGAAGTTGTCTTTGTGGGAAATAAAATTGGGTAAATTATCTTGAGGGATAAAAGGAAAAAAACATCTGTCCTTTTGTGAGCATAGGTAATACATAAATTTTCATCGTGAGATTGTCATATACCACTCAAAAGAAGAAACATAAAACTAGAAGAATAAAAGCATAATTCACAATGATTCTATAATTTACAAAAGTGAATGAGCATATTAAAAAAGTAAATATATACCTTATGCTACTCCTCCTTGAAAAACCATTAATACCCAACCAAACAAGATTGAGTGCGTGCATGTGTGTGTGCACGCACATGCAAATTTACAGACAGATATGTATGTACAGAAACTGAAATACTGCCCTGGTCTGTGATTGGGACCACTGAAGCTAGACAACGAGGCCTAGTTATTTATTTAATTTTTTTTTTCTGAAATGTTTGTGGCAAGGCCCAAGTCCTTTAGTAAATCAGCTGAAATATGTACACAGAAAGCTCTTTCCGAAGCCAGCAGCCTGTGCCTTGGAGAGAAGCCACGAATGACGGGCACCTTCTGTCGTCCTGAGACATGGTATCCATGGATGTACCTGGCCATGCTGACCAGCAGGGGACCTCGGTGGGAGCAAATAGGTATGTACATTTCTCTCTGTGCTTTGACCTCTACACTGTCTTCAGATTTTTAACTATTAGAGAAAAATCTTTTAAGATGACCAGTTCTGGTTGTGCTCTCACACAGTGAGTCCTCTAATCTGTATCCAGTTTGCCTTAATTCAAATCTCTAATTCTCTAGTCTTTTCATGGAAAATACTACATTTATTATATTTATTTCTCTTACATGTATTTTCAAAACAAGAAATAAGAAAAATAAAGGGAATATTTGTTTTGCTGGAGGTTTTACGATTAAAAGCTATGTAAAGGAAGAAATACTGTAGCAATTCAAACATAAACCTACTATGAAATTACCTGTTTTAGCATGATCTGAATTCAGAACTAACTTCATTATATTTAACCTTGAGTTTAATTTTATTTTTCATTATTTATTTGTACTTGTATACTTTTTGCCATGTAGAAATTTCAAGTATATTATAAAACAATCATTCTTATTGAAACCATTCAATTCACAATATAACCAATAAAACATACAACTCTCTGTATACTAAAACATTTCTTTATATATTATAATTAAATAATGACTTGGTTCTGAAAAAATGCAAAACTTCTATTGGGCCTCATAAATGTGAGTAAAATAATAATGATTATTAGTTAGAAAGCATTTTGGTATATTTGAAATGCTAAGCTTAGATCTCATAACTCATTCATAGTTTCAGAAGTATGAATTACAATTTAATATCATCTGTTCTGTTCTAGATTGAGTATTATCTCTATTTAAGTAGGATATTTATTTTTCTCAAATTACATAAGAATACCTTTCATAAGGAGCATTCTATCTCAACTTTAAGGAAATTATTTATAGTTTTACCTAGTGATAAAAAGCCTTTACAAAGTGAGTAGTAGAAACTATTCTAAACATGTTATATGTGTTAATCATTCTAAAATGGCCTTTTATATTTTCAGTTTTCAGATGAGAAGGACAGAAAGAGATGGTGACAGCACTCCCAAACTGTTTGAGATGAAAACGTGGTGCTTTCAGCTCTAAGATTCTGAAATATTGCTATAAACATTTTCCACAGCTGCGAAGAAAAGACCATGGGAAAAATACTAAGCAGAACTTTGTATTTATTCCATTGAAAACAAAGCAGGGATTACATTTGATGATTTACTCACTACAATTTGAAATTAGCTCTGCAGCTTTGGAAGCTAATGTGATTTCTAGTGAATTATACTTCACAGTGAAACTATGTAAAGTGAAAGACGATGACCTCTCAAACTATTCCTCAAAAATAATTCATAGGGGGCCGGAGGATTAGCTCAGTGTTTCCGGCGCCTGCCTCACAAGTGCAAGGTCCTCAGTTCGATCCCCGGTAACCACATATAATGCTGGGCATGGAGACTCACGCCCACCACCAATCAATACCACATACCACAGTGCCGGGCATGGTGGCTCATGCCTGTAATCCCAGCACTCGGGAGGCAGAGACAGGAGGATTGCTGAGTTCGAGGCTTGCCTGAACTACATAGTGAGCTCAGAGCCAGCCTGAACTACAAAGCGAGACCCTGTCTCAGAAAAACAAACAAACAAACAAAAATAATTCAAAGGATGCGTTGAGAATGGAAAGATTGAACTTAACAGTCCAAACCACACACCTACCTTTCATCTTTGCTCTTTTATTATTGCAAGTAACACATTTATCACTCCGCCTCAGTTTCCTTCTCACTGAACAGAAGGCACACGACTACCAACTCATCTGGCAGTCTTCTTTCACTGTGATCATGGGGATTTTGTACCAGGGATCGAACTCGTGACCTTGCCTTAGCAAGCCGAGGTCCAGAACCACTGAACTAAATCCCTGGCCCCTCAGATTTTTTTCTGTAAAATATAATGACACCAGCTTCATCAGGCTGTTTTGAAGATTAGAGTTAGTTAATGCCAAACATCCCTGCTGATTCATACAGTATCTTTTTAAAAAACACCATTGCTTTTTTAAAAAGAATTATTGTAAAGGAAACAAATTAGTGTTGGATTTCAAAAGGTCTTCCATATTCATATAGTTGTACAAGAAACTGTTATCAAAGCAGCAAGAAAAATTAGCACATCATGTCAAGCTGAGCTTCGACTTATAATTAACCACTCATGGGCCTCAGAACTTTGGTATTTCCATTGTTCTTGAGCAGCTTTATTGTTTCAGTTCACATTTTCTCAACATGACTATAATTCTCATCGGAAATAGAACACATTTATTTCTAATCACCTAGGTGAACTAAAATATACAATTATCATTGAAAATTATATATTTGGCATGCAACTTTAAACCCAAGTGGAGGGCCTTATACATTTTGTTATATTCTCCAAGTATACTTCATTCTTCAGGTAGAATCCTTTTTCAATCTTAAATATTTTTATTAGATTGGTAATTTATACTTGTACAGAAATGTTGTAAAGGGGGACAGATTTCAAGAAAATGATACTATGTTTCTGGAATCGATTTCTATATAAGAAAAACTAAGGGAGTCTTATGCAAAGGATCACACCCAGGGGATCTTTCAGGGCTGTAATAATAGAACTGTTGTTCTGATTTTCACAATAACAAAAAAATAGATTAGTTTAATAAGGCTTAATAACCCAGCCCAAAGAGAATCTGATTTATTCCTCAGTGAAATGAAAAATAAAATGATTGTCTTATCCAGCCTCCCTCACTGTAATCAATATGCAAATATGCATTTCTGAAGAACCATTTCAAGCCTACATTTCAAGTGAAGAAAACTTACATCAGAGTTCTGTCAAAGTCTTTCAATTTTAAGACAAAAATATTTAGGTTGCTTGCATAATATTTCATGCTTTACTTTCTGCTTTCTCATCTAAGGAAATTGTCTTACTGTTTCTTTTTTCAGTTCCTTGAGATTTCACAATTTTAATCCTGAATGTTATATGTTCTCTTTTCATTTTTGCCAGTCATTACAATGATAACATGGATTCTGGCAAGCACATAGCTCTACAATCAAATTTTTATGAGTCCATTTAAAGACAATATTTTGTTCTATTTTTGGAGGTAAAAGATCAGAAATGGCTATTGAGATTTCAAGTGGTTTAGAAGTAGAGCAATAAGAGAAAGACAAAAATTAAAATAGTATTTAATCCTAAATCTGTATTTTCAGTTGACTAGTTGCTTAACTAGAAAGATGCATGCAAGAATTTTACACAGACAATAGAACTTCTGAAAAAGTGTAGTTGGAAATCACTGGAATGAAAGTTTAGAGACACTTTATTTCCAGTTGCAATAGTTGTGATCTTGGCTAAGTTACCTGACTGCTTTTATATGTATTATGCAGTCTGAATTAAACAAATAATTTACATTGCTAAAATGTATACCATTGTTTAATGTCTCATTAAGATCCATATAAGACATATAATATTCTGCATATGAAAGAGTAGGTAAATTGAATACCAATTTTTGCTATATATTGATTTTATACTCACTGAAGTATATGATATGTAAAATTATTTTATGTTCTGTTTAAAGATATAAATAGAAAATTGAGAGAATGACATTCAAAACCAAGAATTGGCTCCTAAATTAATTCTTTACTTACTCTCAAAAGGGAGTAATTTTTAAATAGAAATTCAGGTCCTTTTAAATAGATATGTTTTAGAAATCAAGAAATAAGTAAATAAATATATATGTATCTATTAGCATATTTCTTACAGATTAATTAAAAGTTCTTAATTAATAAATTTAAATTTCTTATGAAGTTTAGACTCCATTGATAAGACTTCTACTAAACATTTCTCTGGAATAATAACTTTACATTTAAGAGAGTTTAATGATATAAATTACATCTATTTATAGTACATTTACAATTGAAAATTATACCAGTTACACATCAACATTTCTTAGTATTACTTGATGAGATTGATGTACTCAGAAAGTGTGATAACTCAAAATTTAGACCTCTTCTATAATACCACAACGTTTTTCAAATTTCAATAAATATGTAGTTAATCATAGCTCAAGGAAGTAGCTATAAACATATTATTTAGGAAAACTGTTCTATTTTATTTGTTCTGAGGAAAAAAATTCATCATAATTCTGGATATGAGGCTATTACATCAGAAAAGGGAAGATATTTCAGAAATGTTTCCGATCAAAGTCATTTTACTTGTAACCTGTCACTTCTCTGTGTTCTGAGGTTTGTTCAGAAATTTCTTCAGGGCATGCCTCATAGTCTGAGCCATTAACATTATTCATCATTTTCTTAGAATTTGCTTTTCATTTCCTCTGGTGGCTAAGCCAGTGAATTTGACCTTTGTTCCACAAAGAATGTACTTCAAGATAAAGCAAGAATTATGATGCTTTGTCACCTTGTCTACATCATAAAAATCATATTTTTTAAAAGATATTGTGAGCAAATATATAATTGAGCAAGCTATATGGGAAGTACATGATGTAGCTCTCCACTTCTTTCTAGCAGATAAATTCACAGATCGGTTTGTCATCAATACCTTGAGCATTCTTTGTATTACTACAAAGACAGCATGAATTTGCATTCTTGCCATTCCATATTCCTTTCTCATCATCTTCGTTAGTATTCAGAAGGCAAGAACAATTAAGCAACTAGCTACATTACTGTGTACTACTAATGCATTTACTTTATTTTCAGGCAGACAATGTAAGCATTACATATATGCATTTAAATCTCCTAATTATAAATAATTCTGTCACTTTTCTAATAAATATCTTGTGTTCATTTGAAATATCCTAAGAAAGCATCTGTTCTACCTACTCATGTGTAACATTTTCAGCCATTTATTTTTTCCATAAATATTCAGTAAAGACAGAACATAAAAACAAACACAAAATTAAAAATGAGAAAAACAAATTAAAAATAATCTGCTCACCTTATTTTACTGTATGAGTACCCTTCGAATTTTTCATTTGTCCTTGGCCTGCATTTTTCATTTTATTTGAATTGTTCTTGGTAAAACAGAATTTACGATTTTTTTACAAATACGGATTTTAATATCCTATTCTTTCAATCAAATTAATTCTGCATTTATTTGTTGTAAATAGTGTGGTAGTTGTTAGAAATACAAAGCAAATGAAGTACAGTATCACCCTCAAGACAATGTACATAATTAATAGAGACTAATACATTGTGTGAGCGTAGCAAGTACTGGATGCTTCCGGGTGAGGGTGGGGGTGGGGTAAAGGACTGCAAACAAAAAATGGTGGATATGAAAATTGGAGGTTAAGAAGAAATTCAACAAGCAAGGAAGAATTGCATTGAATGTAAAAATTGTTTTGAGGCTTTGCAGGTTCTCCATGTATACATCTATCTGTTCTTCTTTCACACTGAGTTAATAAAGTCCAGATGAAAAGTACTTCAGAAAGCATAAGCAACCCCACACTGGAGGGTGGAGACCTTTGGTGTTGATGTGACTTAACTTTAAGCAATAAAAGTTAATGATGGTGCTCTCGAAACTTCGGTCCAAGGAAGGCTTTCTGCTCAAGGAAGGATTTCTTCTTCCAAAGCTCCCCCACTAATGTCTTATTCCTTAACTTCTCCACCAACATCTATGGAAATCTTAGTTATTTCAGTGTTGCATAGGACAAGGTAAAACTTCCTATGTGAGCTTCATAGTTGCCATGCAAAAAGTACTGGCCCTCATCGTCTTTCCCTTGGCAGTTTCTCTCAGAGGCATTAGTCAGTAGTCTTGATTATTGGAAAAATAATGAATTGAGTTTGTAAATTACATCTCCATCTTAATAGCTAGATTGGATGGTACAGGCCAAATGATTATGTCATAATCAGCCATCACCATGCTCATTATCTTCTATAAAATGTTCAGTTGTTCCAATTAATTTGGTTGTCACTATGACAGCCATGAAATGAAAACCAGTTGCAAAAACAGAAAAGATACAAAACACATTTCAGTTGAATTGTTTAAATTAACTCTTACTAGAGAATATATATGAAATGGGATAGGCTGAGGAAATGAGCAATAAGCTTTTTTTTTAAATGTGCATTCAGCTCACTATAGTTTAGAGTTGTCTATTTGAGTAATTAGGTTGTACTTCATAGAAAATAAAGATACATGTTTTATTTTGTTCATTTGGTAACACAATAGAAGTAATGTTTTATGGGCATGAAAACAATCTATTTTCCCTAGTGGAGAAAAAAATGCTTTCATTACAAAAATAAGTTTTGAGATCACTAGGAAAATATATATAATTCTATATATAACTGGACTTTTTAGAAGGTAGTCATTTTTGGTTATATATCTAGTTTACTGTACATACATCTAGCCTAAAATAATTGCAGAAGGTGATTGTTTATATCAATCAATCCTACCAAGCAGATCTACTAAGGATTCAAGGTTTATGTAGAATTGCAGAATTCCCTGGGTATAAAATTGTACACCATTTATCAATATGGAAAAGCAATGAACTCAAAAGAGAGAACCTTGCCAAATGAAATCTGATTATTTAGATAATAAATACAAAAGAATATTAGTTTGCTCTTGATTTTAATCAAATATATCAATATAATGTCTATCAATAAATGGGGATGAAAGAGGGAGGTAAGATCTGTAACCCTCTTATTAATTTCACTAGCACCCACTTAAAATTCTGCAAATTAATGGTCACCCTGCTTTTGCATCTATCCCTAAATCTTTTCAACTGAATCTTAATAGCAATTGTAATAAAGTAAGACAAGATACGTTGTTCAAATAAGGCAAGATATTTTGTTCTAGAGCTGCATGTTTACACTTAACCTTTGTTCTTAGTCTGTGATATGAGCATATGTACAGAGCCAGAGGTAATCTTTGAGAAGAGCATAAAATAACTAAAACCTCCCTTTCAAGGAAGTGTGCACAGTATTAAGTGACAAATCAGATACACCCAACTGACTTGCTCTAGTTCATGTAAGATTAAGGTCCTCAGCACCGCTGCTCTTGCAAGGTGGCAAACCATTCTGGATGCACTTTGCCATTCGGTGTGTTAGTTCATTGCTTGTTGCTCATAAAATACATGAGACCAGGTACTTAGATGGAAATAAGATCTATTTAGCTCCATATTGTTGAATCCACAAGTTTGAATAGCATTGCACAGGCCTTTGTTGGCCTCCTTCTTATGTTACCTCAGGGCAGATGACACCAAAAAGCAGGAGACCAGAGGTTGCCTTGTGACACAGGAAGCCACTGGCTCCCGCAGTGCCTTGAGCATTGTACTAATCCCCTCCCCCAGGGCAAAACCCCAGAAATCTATGGACCTACCACTAGGGTCTGCCTCCTTAATGTCCCACCACCTTTTGTCACAGTAAGGATCAAAATTTCAGCACATAAATCTTGAGGACAAACCACACCAAAACCTTATTAGTAGTTTCAAGAGAGTATAGCCAACGGGACGTAAGTAAAACTAGATATTTTTAAATAAAATATATGTGGGAAATAGAGGCTGAACAGTCCTGCTCTACAGCATGTAAAGAAACATCCTCATTTTCTTATTTCAGTGTTATTCACCATTAATTTACAAATATTTTTATTTTTGGTTTGATAACTTTTTAAATCTCCCAGTAAAATTTTTGGGAGGAATGGATATGAAGTTTAAAAGAAGTCTATTCTTAACATGTCTACTATATTCATTCGTCAACAGACATTGAAAAGCACATAATCTTCACAAAATATTTATATTTTCCATATTCTATAGTAGCTGCCTGATAGTATTGAACACATGAAGACCTGAAATTACTGAAAACTTCATTATCTATTTCAAAAGTTGGAGCCTATTTTAGGAACCTACAAAAATTATGCATATATTCTTATAATTCATTTTGTAAGACTGACTTTTCACTTAGAAGAAATTTCTTACATCCAATTTCTAATTTTCTTGTGCATGTATGAAAAACTGAAAAGATGTTTCATTAACAGATTGATTTTGTGAATACTTATTTAATACAAATATCATGAAAGTTTTATCGGGTATTTCTATTAGAAATTCCAATAAATATATTTTTCATTCAGTTTATGCAATCTACATAAATTTTTAGGAAATTTGTTTCACTAAAGATGAAGTATCTGATATTATTTTAAATGCTAATATAAACTCACTGTTCAAATTTGAAAATGATTTTTTTTTTTGAGACAGAGTCTTGCTCTGTAGTTCAGGCTGGCTCATTGCATAGACCAGGCAAGCCTTGAACTCAGCAATCCTCCTGTCTCTGCCTCCCAAGTGCTGGGATTACAGTCATGAGCCACCACGCCGGGCACTGTGGTATGTGGTATTGATTGCTGGTGGGTATGAGTCTCCATGCCCAGCATAGGTATGTGGTTACTGGAGATCAAACTCAGGACCTTGCACTTGCGAGGCAGGTGCCGGAACCACTGAGCTAACCCTGCGGCCCCTAAAAATGATTTTTGAAGTGATAATGGACATATAACATCTGATACATTATGGTACAAAAGCAAAAGTAGAGTCTTACTAATTGAAGAAAAAACTAATAAACGCAAATATACTGGAATTGATTTTGGTGAAACCTAATTTTAACTGTGTGGAAACTACCTTTAAGATTAAAAACATTAAAGAAAGAAACATAGATATGAAGTGTAAAAATATATGACTCTTTTTACACATGTATGAACCTTGTTATGAAACTGAGCTTAAATATAAAAGAATACATCAGGATCTTAAAATGTTTTCTCACCTAGCTTTCTTCTATCAATTGATGTAAACATAAATGAACATTTGAATTCTATGTCTGAAATCAATTTACATATATTATATTAGCTATTTTGTATATAAGCTCCCAAATTTATTTAGATCTTGTTTTGATTTTTTTAATCTTTAGGTAGCAGATAGATAAATATCTTCACAGCTTTTACTGAAACATGCGACATGTAAGCAGGAAAACATTGCATGTATCCCCAGAGAAGCAGGAGGATTGGAACAAATTAGATAATGAGAAATTATAGTGTTTAAGATATAATTTTGTAATTGCAGTTTAAAATATTTTCATTGGTGGAAGTTTCCGTTAATTGCATGCCTGGTTTTCATTTGATAAACGTATATTTTGTAAATTGAAATTAAGAAACCCTACAATTTCACAGCACTTATGTTTGGCAAAACACTTGTAATAAACAAAAGCAGGGCAATTCTTTCATTAATTGTATTTTGTTAAAATATTTGACAGAATGTTAGGAAGTAAACTGAAAGTACATAACATAAACAATTTATCCATTGAATTTAAAATACTAAATTTAGTAATTTAGAACTGTAATTTATCAAATTTTGCTGTGATCTTTTTATATAAATTGATATGCATAGAGAATATGATTGATATTAAAATATAGCCCTCCTAGGGATATCAACTGAAGGTATCAATTTTATTAAAGTCACTGAACCTGAGTCTAAATGACAAAAAACATGATCACTGTATTTTTTTTCAGACATTTATTGGTATATTTTATATACAGCCCAGAATCACAGACAACATTGGGAAATCTGCACCAGTATATGACACAAGTTAATTCTCATTTTTACCCACATCCCTACCCTCCCACAACCCCATCCCTTATACACATGCTCTTTCATTTTCTTGCCAAATCATATTTACTCTTTCCCCTCATTGTATTCCCACACAAAATTCCCTTTGAAAATTCCTTACAAAAACTATCATACATTCTAGAACTCATTTACATCTACAGGTTCTCATAGCAGAGAAAAGATCTGGTCTGATCACTGTATTTTGAACAAATGACACATTGAGAAATCTGGAGAATTCACTTTTTCTATAGGCACCAATCTGCTCTACAATGGTGGCTGTTTCTATAGAAGGCATTTAAAAACCTGCACTAGGGCCGGAGATTTACTCAGTGGTTCCAGCACCTGTCTTGCAAGCGCAAGGCCCTAAATTCGATCCTGGTAACCACATACAATGCTGGGCGTGGTGACTCATGCCCACCACATACCACAGTGCCAGGCTTGGTGGCTCACGCCTGTAATCCCACCACTCGGGAGGCAGAAACAGAAGGATTGCTGAGTTCAAGGCTTGCCTGAGCTACATAGTGAGCTCAGGGCCAGCCCAAACTACAAAGCAAGATCCGTCTCAAAAACGAACAAACAAACAAAAAAAACCTGCACTATTTTAAATTACATTCATTTTTAAAAAATTGAGTTTATTGGTATATTTTAAGTATATATTATAGTCACATTCATCATTGAGGATTTGTACCTGTATATGGCATATTTTGATTCTCACTTTTCCCCAGGCCTCCCTTCAGCCCTTCAGTCTCCTTGTATACGTAAGCTTTGTTTCCTTTTTCTTCTTTACATCCAATTTTTTAATTTCCTGTCATTGTTTTCCTTTCCCATTTCCCTTCTCCTCTGAAAATTTTCTTCCTATTTCACAATACCTATTACATATTTTGGATCTCACTTACAGTTTCAG
The DNA here is from genome assembly GCA_004025085.1 of Thryonomys swinderianus. Classification (NCBI taxonomy): domain Eukaryota; kingdom Metazoa; phylum Chordata; class Mammalia; order Rodentia; family Thryonomyidae; genus Thryonomys; species Thryonomys swinderianus. The sequence goes on along the minus strand of PVIC010011444.1, from coordinate 22,058 downwards.
TCTCTCACACTAGAGAAATGATAAGGTTTTAAATATGTGACATACAAACCCTCAATGTTGAATATGATCATAATGTATATATAAAATGTGCCAACAAAATAAACATGTGTTCTATTCATTTCACTTGTGAGTACGGTCTCAAGATGCATCCATTTAGCTGTAAATGTCTCTAATTTATCATTTTTATCATTAATATTCCTTTATTTTATTTTATGAGACAGGGTCTCACTCTGTAGTTCAGGCTGGCCTTGAGCTCACCATGTAGCCCAGGCAAGCCTCAAACTAGCAATCCTCCTGCCTCTGCCTCCCGACTGCTGGGATTACAGGCATCAGCCACCACACCCCGCACTGTGGTATGCAGTACTGATTGCTGGTGGGAGTGAGTCACCATGCCCAGCACTGTACATGGTTACCTGGGATCAAACTCAGAACCTTGCGCTTGTGAGGCAGGCACCAGAACCACTGAGCTAAATCTCCAGCCCGCTCCATTTTATTTTTTAGACAATCACATTTTCTTATTTGGGCTGCTTCCAAGACAGCTATTACAAATTGTGCTGCTATAAACAGCTGTGTACATATATCTCTGTAGTATGATGCTTTTAATTCTTTTGTGAATACACCCTCCAGGGAAATAGCATAGTCATTGAATCTCGGCACTGGCACCAGTCTCCATCCCCACCAACAGCGGGGAAGGGTCCTTTCTCCCACCCCCTAGGCCAGCATTTGTTGTTGGTCGACTTCCTGATGGCACCATTCTCTGGAATAAGAGGGAATTGGTGTTGTTTTCATCTACATCTCTTGAATGACTAGTGATGTTGAACAATCTTTCATATGTTTATTTGCTGCAACACCTGGCTTTTAAATCACATATGCACAGAAAAGGACCCACAATATACGTATCCACCTCAATATTAATTTTACTCTCCAAGCAAATTTTAAGAATATGAAGAAAAACTCCACCTATCAGTGTAAATCTCAGTAAAATAGTTTGATTGTAATTTGATTATAGACTGTTCTTTTGGAACAGGATGAACTACACATAAATCAATCAGTCATACAAATAAACTCTTCCCACATACTAATAATACTTTTCTGCAACTGCTAAATTTACATGAAACAGTGAATGATTGTAAACCTTTCTTAGATAAGCTGGGTACTCTGATATAAAACATATACTGATTTAGTCTAGATACTGGATGCATGAGCAATCAATTGTCCATTGTGGAGACTTTCTTCTTCTGCTTCTCTAAGTAGTATGGCATTTGACACAAATGGGACTAGCTGGCTGTTTCATATATATATAAATATATGCATGTATATATATAAATATATAAATATTATATATAAAAATATATATATTAATATATTACACACAATATATTATATATAATATATATTATATAAATAATATAAATATATAAAACACATAAAGATATAACTATAAATAGCTATATAAACATAAATAAATTTATTATATAAATGTATATAAATATATGAAATATATTTATATATATTCCAACATTAATATTATTTATATTATATATACATATATATAAAGGTTAGAATATATATATACATTGAAATATATATTATATATAGATATGTTCTGGAATATAGATATATAGATAGGAATATATATATTCTAACATGTATATATGTTTGAAATCTCATGCACTCATCGGACTCATTGGTGGCAGCCTAATGGACACAAAGCCTGTCTTCTATGCATACACATCTAATAGTCATCTTACAGCTGTAATAGAGGTTAGCAAGAAGCTATCAGGACCTGGTTGACTCTAGGGAGAATTCAGCCAATCTGAAACCTTCACTACTATTTTATATGCCTGAACCACTGTATACTTACTGATATTCTCTCCAACGTTTCAGTAAATTAATTCCAACTTTAATATTATTGAATAAATATTGGGAAAGCTTAGTTCAATTTACTCATTTTAATGTAACAACACGTTATGAAATAGTAGAGTCTTGCCTATTATTTTTCTGATACACGAAGAGAAATAATGAAGTGGTAAGCTTCTATTAAATAGGCTAAAAAAATTCAAATCTGATACATAATAAAGGTAATGTCAATAGCAGCAATAAAACTAATAATTATACCACAATGCTGATTGGTTTTTATCCTCTGCGAGGTGGGCCTGATGCTATACTTTAATCATTTTACTCCAGTAAAAACAGAAGTGAAGAGTTAGATGCTTGTATAACATCACGCATTACATAGCAGGTAACTGGGAAATTCCGAGCAGGACACAAGAGTGTCTCATTTAAATCTCTGTTCCTTTAGCCATTGCTCTGGTTCTGATTAGGATCAAGACGGATCTCTCAGGCAACACGGCAGTGAATTCAGCCTATTTGATAGTGTAGCTTCTCCTTCTCGAATAATCTTACATTCTGCGAAGCGCCTGCCGGACAGATGTGCGCACAAAGGAACCGCCTGAATTATAGCGGGAGCTCGTCCTTCTCCGGCTCTGAGGGCACCGGGGGTGCAACCTCCCTCACTAAGCTGCCGACAGCGCGTTTGGCTTTCCTGGCCCTGCAGTGTGAGAGCCTGGAGAAGGCAGATCTCTTCCGACGAGTGCTCACTTCCATCCCTTCAGCACATTTCTCTCTGCCTTCTCCTCACCACCCACCGGGTCAGATCTCTCTCTAACCCCACGCTGTGCTTTTGCCGCTGCCTCCATCATTTCACTCAGTCCTCCCACCCGCGCCCCTAATGTCTCTTCTCATTCTAGACACTGCATTTCCCACTTGCCTGCATAGAAAGCTGAAGATCTCCTTAGAGAATTCTAGCTATTCCTATATAAATAGGTATATTTTTCCAAGGCAAACTTTCTAAAACAAGAGAACTTTGCTTTCTCAGTTGACTGCAGACATATATTTTTCTCCACATGCAAATGTTATAGGAGTATTTCCTGAGGGAGTCTTACCAATAAATTATGAACTATAAACCATATGATTTGATATAACCCCAATTCCTCCTCATGATCTGGAATCAAGAATAATAATTCTGTTATCCTATTTTTGTTCCAGAAGTTCTCATACCTACTGGAGATTTTACATTATCCTCTTACTATTTAAAATCTTGATCCTGGTTATTATGTTTTCCTATGATTTTAGAATTTTAAAAATATATGAGTATAAACACAAAGACATGTTTGATAAAGCGTATTTTATGCTTGGTAAATTTATGCATGTATGCATTCAGTCAAGTAGAAACTGGTACCTACTTTAGGCAAACAACACAGTTTGCACAAGGGACAAAATGACATGGAAGACACTGAATGTCCATGCTTAGGAAGCCTATGGTCTAACAAGGAAGGTAACAAGATGGTGTCCATTTCTGTTATACTAAGATTATTTTAGATAATGACCAATGGTTCAAGGAGGGAAATAAAAGGAAAGGGAGTGTGTGACAATCGTACTTGAAATTACATCACCAATCTTTAGACTATCAGAGAAGTTTCATAGCCATGAAATAGGGGTATTGGTCTATGCATAGTTCATAACATGGGATCAACTGACTAAAAATGCAAAAAGCTTACAAATTTAGATGAAAATATATGTATGTATTTTAAATCATTAACACATTTAGTATTTTCTTCAATTATGAATGAATGTTATGACTGCCGGTGATGTTTACACCAATAGAAATCACTTATGTATTTGTATTTTGTTACAGCAATTACAGATAGCTGAAGTAACTGCCATCACTGTTGAGAAATTACAGTAATTGTTAAATACACATCTAGATCTCACTACTTAATGCACTTATGTAAAAGCATATACTTGGGTACTTCAAAAGTTTCTCTGAAATATAATTTCATTTCAATGTAGTTTGCTTCCCACAAAATTCTACATGGGACTTTCTATTAAATGAAGAACTATAATGTCATAAGAGAAAGCAATATGAAATAAACTATGAACATAAAAAAGATGTGTTTGATTTTTAATATTTAATCTGTGTGGCTAGAGACGGAACCGGAAGTGCCTCTTGGACTGAGAGCCAGAGTGTGGAGAGGTGAATGACATGCCAAGCACAGAGGGAAGCAGGGACTACAGGGCCTTGGGAGGGCTCAGACCAGGCTCTGTAAAGGGAAAGAATCCGATGCACATTTACAGAAGGCGGGATAAACAGTGCTGTGTGTTTGTTTCTAGCTATGCTTAGCTGCACTGGTAGGACGACACAAGTTGTGGACTCATGAGTTTTAAGCACGGTTGGGTTTTAGTCAACAGAGTTTGAGAAACGAGGAAAACAATGGTGAGCCTTTATACCGGGGTCCAAAATAATGATGACTATGGAAATTATGCCAAATAGGGAGAGACAAGAATATTGAAAGTGAAGGCATGGAAGATGAAAAGTGAGAGGATGGTATTAAGAATCAGATTACAGGTTCTAGTGAGACTGAAGATTGCTGAAGAGGAATATTAGAAGGAATATATAGGAAGTTTATTGCATTAGAGCCAGTAAGATAAAACAAAGGACACAGAGATGTAGACAAACATATAATGCAAGATATTTCAGGGTTACTATTCATAAGATACTGGAAAAAACTTGAGTGAGTTGGCTTCAGAAAGTAGGTTATGTCACTGCATTGCAGCCTTTGCTGAAAGAAAAGTGTTCATTGTTTTATTCACAGATGTAGAATGATTATTTTTTGATGACCAGAAAATGTTTAACATATTTCTCCTCAAGATGTATGATGACTACTAGTTTTCTAAATGGGTGCAATTTAAAATCATTTAAAAAAACTAGGAAGATAAGAGTGGAAAATAGACTTTTAGTTATTTCTTAAATGAAACTATAAATATTATCATCTTTGTTATCAACAATAATACTTGCATAACTCTCCCAGTGGACATGCCATACCAACTACCAGAACTATAATAGGTGATTGTGATAAATTATTCCTTCTACTGCTAAGGATAAATTGGGATTTAACAAGTATACTAAAAATGGGAACAGATTTCTCTCCAGAAAAGCTGAGCATTTAAATAAAATTCACATATACTTGCAGTACTATATCTTGATTGAAAACTGCTTTAAAATTTAAATTCCATTTCCAGCTAAACTGTCAATCAAGTGTGAACTAAAAATCAACGCTTTTCAAACACAAAGAGAAAGAATTGTACAGTCTTATTCAAAATTATTATCTGTGGGTATACTTGAGTGTCTCAAGCATCGTAAGAAATCAGGGAGTAGAAGGAAAGGGGAAGAAAAATGAATTAAGATGTTTTATGTACATATACCACCTTTGAATGTAATTGCTATGTTTTAAAAATATGTACTGATAGAAATTAATTTTTAAATGAAACCCATAAACTATAGGATGCCTCTAAGTGCATTTAAAAAATATCTGGTATTTTACCTGATGAAGCAAATCCACTCAGTACCATCCTCCCAAAAAAAAAAAAATTACTGAGCAATAGGTCAACTCAGTGATGCACTGAGTTGTTTCTGACAATATCCATAAGCAAGAAACAGAACAAAAGCAAGGCAATTAGAAATTCTAGGACAATTTTTAAAAACTATTGTACTAGAAATTCATAATCTAAACAAGAGGTAAAGAAAATATGACATTATTTGGGATAAATTAGTTAGACATAAGAGAGAAAATTCAATCTTTCCTTCAATGCTAGGGATCAAACTCATGGTTTCCCACATGTGAGCCGACAGCTGCAACAGTGAGTGATATTACCAATGCAATTTAATTCCCCTTGATAACTGAAGTACTTAATAAGAGACATAAATTTACTCATGTAGAACTTTGTTTTCCTGTTTATACCAATTCACACTGATTATCCCTTTATTTATAAGTTTAATGTTGCCTCAAGTTGTATACAGAGACCCTATCTCAAAAATTAAAAATAGGAAGGAAGGAAGGAAAGAGAAAAAAACAAGAAGGAAAGAGAGAAAGAAAAAGACTAGAGATATAGCTCAATGCAAAAGCATTGGAGTTCAATCTCCAATGCTGAAGAATGAAAACAAAACAAAACAAACAGACAAAAAAGGCCAAAGGTCCCAGTGGCACTTGGTATTTCCATTTTATTGCTTATGCTTTTCTTTAATTTCTCAAGAATAAGGATTTTAAAGATTTCTAACTTGTTCCAACTGCCCTTAGCTGTTAGATTTCTAACAGCTGTTCCAAATGTAGAAACTATTACTAAGATGAAAGAAAAAGGCAGAGGAAGGAAGAAAGGTAGAGTAGAATGGAAGGAGGGAAGAAGAGAAAGAAAAGAAAGAAAGAAAGAGAGAGAGAGAAAGAAAAAGAAAGAACAAGAAAGAAAGAGAAAGAAAGAAAGAAAAAGAAAGAGAGAGAGAGAGAGAAAGAAAGAAAGAAAGAAAGAAAGAAAGAAAGAAAGAAAGAAAGAAAGAAAGAAAGAAAGAAAGAAAGAAAGAAAAGAAAGAAAGAAGGGAGGAAACAACAAATTAAGAAAAAGTTAAAATGATGAGTGTGATAGGAATTCCTGGGCATTGCTTTATTTAAGTTTTTACTGGGGGAAAAAAGCAAATATGCTTCTTGCTTGTTTTTGTGTTACCAGAGTACAACTTAATTACTGCTGTCCTGTAACTCGTGGTAACAGACTCACACTGTATTGGCCCTCCCACACCACAAGATCAATGGAACACTGGAAGCTACAACAGAAAGAAATTAGAATGTGCATCAGATTTGTGAAGCTCATAAAGAAAACACATAAGCCATTCATGTATTTTTAAAGACATTCTTGTTTCATTATATCCTGTAAATGGTTTCTCTGTTCTGTACAGCCTCTAGAACTGAACTGCAGTGCTATCTCATTTTTCTGTACAACACTATGCTGTTCGGTTTTAATAAAGATTTTAAGGGTAATGTTATTATGTTTTGATGCCCACTTATTCTACAGGGACTTTGTAATGCCTGAAAAAGAACTTGGCATATAAATTCACTTATTCACCTCATTTTATTCTTCCTTTAAACTTACAAATTCCACAACTACATTTTCCAGGGAAAAAAATTCTCCTTTAGGTTTTCTATATCTCAGGGCTCGTTTTCACTACCATACTGAACTGTATGAAACATGTAATAAAAGGTGGACATTTAAAACAGCATTTTAAACGTCTATCTAAACGCTAACATAATATGCCGTGAAAATGTTAAATTGGCAATCACGATGCTTAAGTAATTAATTTTATCTCAAAGACCAAGGCTATGAACACTGTTTGGAATTTTATCTCTAAATCGATACTACTCATGAAAAGTTTTAAAAGTGTGTATCTCTCATAGGTTATTTACAGACTAAGTGCATCAACTTGTCCTTTCAGAGACGCCATTTTAGGTGCTTCACCCTTTGTTTTCCCAATATGGGTTCAGCAGAACACTTAGTTGAAAACTTGGTAATGCATTGTGACTTTGTTTCTTTCTGGTTGCTTTGAAAAATGTTTTTACAATTTTGACAGCAAATGCATGAGAAAAAACATTTATAAGGAAGTGTTTTCTGATATCTTAAACATAGTATTACATAATCCAATATTGTTAGGTTTACTAAAATAGCGTTTCATGGTAAAAGTCTTAAGAAATACTATGTAATTTTTTATCTCTGAAATTGCTGGTCATTTCAATAAGTTTTCAGAAATGATGCAGTAAACTTGTATTTTTTGACTAACATTGCTGGAGTTAATAGGATGATCTAGCATTGGGTCAAGGTCTCCAAAAATACTTTGGTATTTTAGAGTGGCACCAGGGATTGCACTCCATGATGCTTTGTAAAAACCACTACCTAAATTTATAAGTCCTGGTTTCATTACTCAATGACTAATTTTAGTGAGCTATGATTGTTAATAACAGATTTTATGGCACCAAATCTATATATTCTTCACAGCTATTCAACTAGTTTTGATTTATGTTATCAGCATAATTTACAAAAAGCAAAGTGGTTCATTAACTTTTTTCTTACCTAAGATTTCTTACTAGTGTTTTATTGTAAGTAATCATGCAGAATTTTGAGACATAAGTTAAAACTATTTTTGTCATATTAAGGAACACTTTAAGTATTTAATCTCATCCACATATTTGTAATATTGGTGGTATCTCAGCATAGACAAAAATATCAACTTTTATCCCTGGTACTGCAAAATAAAATTATCAACTTTTAATGTAGGTATTTATTTTTTCTGAAAATAGGTAACCTATGAGTAGTACTTGCTATCAGTTACTTAATATCTAAAATCAAGATTTATGAGAGCAATGAAACCCAGTTTATGTATTTGCATGGATAAGAAAGGGGAAATCACCAGGAATGGTGTAATTGCTTTATTTCATTAACTCACTATCCCATGCAATGAAGTCAAGCAGAGGATTAGCTATAAATTTTACGTAGTTTCTCTAATATAAGATACTCAAAATATAAATAATTAAAAACAAAATAAAAGACATGCTGAGAAACAAAGAAGTAAGCACTACAGAGACAGGAGGCTACCCGGGGAAGGAGGGGAGCAGGGAAACTCAGGGAAATAAACATGATTAAGGTTCAGGATGAGCACAGGTCAGGCCACCAGCTAGATGTAATGATGATGTGGGGGAAGCATATCCTAAAAGAAAGTTTAAAAGAACATTAACAAATCATCCTTTCAGGTACATTTTACCTTCAGTTTCTCTCTCACCTCTCTCTCTCTCTCTCTCTCTCTCTCTCTCTCTCTCTCTCTCTCTCTCTCTCTCTCCCTCTCCACCCCTCTCTCTCACCCCCTATCCATCTTTCACACACACACACACACACACACACACACACATCACAGAAAATTTAGCTAATTCCACAGAATCATTTAGTACATAAATTTCAGAAATACAATCATGTCAACATATTAATAAGTGGTAATATTTTATATTTTCCCATTTGCTAACCAAATCTATTTATATTGGGCTTCACTGAATTTAATGGACGCCATCAGGAGTAACCTAAGAAAACTGGATGAATAGCTTTTATCAAAACCTCTAGAAGTCCAGGGATACAGCTAAGTGGCGCTGTACCTGCCTGACAAGTGTAAGGCCTCGAGTTTGATTCCCCACACTAGGGGAAAAAAGAGGGAAAAGGAGATGGATACTACCTCATTTGACCCTCCCACAAGTCCCACAAAGATAACTATCAGAGTCAGATCCACTTTACTGATGGGAAAATTGACAATTAGAGAAAGTAACTATTGTTATTTACAATGCCTGGAAACACCACCCATATTCAAATGGCCCTTGCTACCAGTGCTACAAATGTACTCTCTCTGCTTACCCAGAATGTATCTGCCAAAATTTTAAATACATATTTAGTAGATATTGAGGTCTTTCACTTTGATTTTCTAGAAAAACCAAGCCTGCCAAGAGGACAACCCATACAAAAAAGAAGTTGGAGGAGACTTTAGGCAAGAAAACTTCAGAGTATTTGAAAACATGTTTTCAATGCTAAAAGTTATTGTTATTCTAAAGATTCAATTTTGGTTTTCACTTAATTGTTTGCATTTAAAATTTATTATATGCACTCTATCAACAAGCCTGAATATGTACCAGTGTCAATGAAAATTATGCCACATTCTTTTTTCTTACTGAAACTACCATGGTTATGAAATTGGATTGCATGGTCTTTTCTCTTGGGAATTAGCTTACAAAGTTCATTTTAAAAATAACACTTCGTCTTCTGGATCATTTTGAGCATCCCTTTCATAAGACAAATTTAAGTATTGAGGAAAGTGTGCTACTATCTGGTCCCAAAGATTTATAAATATGCATATAGATTATGAAAGATACAGAGCTTTTTCTCTTAGACACAGATTCGTGTGATTGCTAAGGAGAAAGCATAGGAAAATAATTATTGATGAGTTCATTCATAAATATAATATTGAGGTAAAGACATTGACAAGAAAAATAATAAATATATGTGAGCTTCATTTGGCTCTTTGATTTCATGATTCCATTTTTACTGCAACTTAGGAACAAAAGGCAATAAATTGCTAGGTGTGGTTGACCAAGCAAGAACTCAACACATTTAAGTAAGTTACAAGGGCAGATAACACTTAGGTAAATGTCATCAGAACATATTCCTCTAACTAAAAATTTATACGCTTGAACCAGCATCTTCTTCATTCTTAATTACTCCCAATTCCATTCTTAGTTTGATTTCTACTTGTAGGAGAGGAGTTTGACTTTTTCTTAGATTCCCTTAAAAAGTTCCTAAATGTGGCATTTGTCTGTCTTATTTTATATAGCACATTTTCCTCTGTCTATGGTTAATATATGTTTCAAGTGGTGAAAGGTTTTTACATAGGTTATGATAAATATTGGGTGTGATGGATATTAATATACGTAATTTGTTACAATGAAGGTATTTGCTATGTATTGCAAAGACATACTAATGAAAAGGAGAACTTTTAAAATCCGAAATCTATGATTTTTTTTTCCTTTTATATTTTGTTTTGCTTGGTCTGGGTTTTTACCTCTACTGGTGTACATTTGCAGTATGTAATGATTACATCTTCTGTAGGGGATTGGCACATATACCTAACTCACTAAGCTTCCCTCTTCTCCCCTGCCCCTCCATCTGTCTTTTTCTCCCTCTGGATCAGATTCATATATTTACCTTATTAAGCTTTATAAGGTTAATTATCCTATGTACAGATTTTAAACCAGACTAAAAGGCCAAAGAACTTATAAAATATGTAAGACCATTGTATTGTCGGTGGTCCCAAGATTCATCCATATTTCTACAAATGACTCAAATTGATCCTTTTAATAACAGTAGTACTCAATTTTGCATAAATACAATGTATTTATCCATTCATATGTGGGTGGGCTTACAGGCTGTTTTCAAGATATAGCTATTATGAATTCTACCTCTATAAACATGGGTGTACATATATTACTGCTTTATTATGGTTTTAACTCTTTGGGGAATATACCTAGATGGTGAAGACCTGGTCAAATGGTTGAATTTCTCCTTTTAGTTTTCGGAGGAATGTCCATACTGATTTCCATAGTGGTTACAACAGTTTACAGTTCCATCAGCCTCACTAGCATCTGTTTTTGACCTAGCAAGCATACCTGACAAATTATTTAGAACTGGATTTAGAACAAAACTGTGTGACTATGTCAAAATTTGGAATTGACCCTACAAAAGTTAAAATAAGGACCTTCCCTAACTCCTATTTCCTTTTAAATTGTATAGAGCTGAAAGAGTATATTTGTGTTTAAGAACACAAATGTAGAGTATTATAAAAGTTAAGACTATGTTCTTTATAGCTATGACCTTGAATTTCTCTGTGAAGGCACTTTTTTATTTGTGTTCATTATATTCTCAGAGTTTTATGGCCCAATGTAATAAGTCTCTCAAAAGAATAGAGGAATTATAGGTATATACAGCAAGTAATACGGTATAGTGTCTTTGATTTCTGAGGAGCCTTCAAAGGCCTTTGGTTCACTGTAAGCATTCTGCAGTGTACGCTGTGCCTTCTCCCAGCTTCACATTAAATGCTAGTAAATATTCACAAGAAATGAAAATGTCAAAAAATGAAGAGAAAACTGATGAATGATATGAAATGATATACTTTATAAACCATATACTTCCTATCACAGCATCTACTAGGTAGTCAATGTTCAAGAATTAGAATTATACTTTTGTTTTCAGAGGTCAAATGTGTTTTGACATAAATAATTCACTGTTTAAAATGTAATTTCATTTGGAAAAAATCTGGGAGCTCTGGTGAGATTTTTGCAATATAGTTTATTTTCAATTTCTAACAGGATACCATCGGTTCATTCATTGTTTATCCAGATGGAGTGAAATGATATACCATATTGTTGCTGCCTCACATTGCTAATAGTAACATATTGTCGATAATTTATTTTTCATCTTTTTTATCTAATGAAAATCACTGAGTTCCTACAAAGGTAACTTGAAAGAAATGCCACAGAATTTGTCTTTGTCAAACCAACAGATGTTAGAATTCTAGAAAAATAGCAGAAATCTTCTCTCTTGTAAGGATGAACAGAACTGTCAGCTGTTCCCACAACTTTTTTTTTTTATTAAAAATATGCTGTGTTCAAAGCTTAGTTGGAATCAGCATGTACTGATTATTAATAGCAATGGTAAGAATTAAGACAAATTTGATATTTTTTTCTTATTTCCACTTTCGCTCTCTTATTCCTTACTTTTGATTTTCTTTGATTTGTTAGTTTTACAAGAAAACTTTTGGTGACTAAATAGAAGACATCAAGTATTATTTTAAAAATTGAGAGCTGGCTGGGCATGGTGGCTCACGCCTGTAATCCCAGCACTCGGGAGGCAGAGACAGGAGGATTGCTGAGTTCGAGGCTTGCCTGGGCTACATAGTGAGCTCAGGGCCAGCCTGAACTGCAAAGCAAGACCCTGTCTCAAAAAAAAAAAAAAATTGAGAGCTAGAACTGGGGATGGACTTCAGTAGTATAGCAGTTACCTACCATGCAGAAGGCAGCAAACATAAATCACACACACACACACACACACACACACACACACTTATTATTGGGTTGCCCTTGTGTTCAAGTAATAATTTCTTTTTTTGTTTTTTAAGTCTAACCGAGAGCTCTATAACTCAGCTGAGAGCCATCCCTCCACAGGAAGATGGCACTCACTTAGACTAACGCAAAGTATTTAAAGGCAAAATTCACTACCTCTCCACCTGTTAGTATAATTTCCTTATTTTAACAGATTCTGGAAAGTTAAATAGTTGAAAATAAAACATATTTACTCTAAAGATAATAGAAACACTTTTCCATGATGAATTGACTTTTAGAAGTTCTATAGAATGTTGTACAGCCTAAGCCCATTTTACACGATAAAACTTCACCTGTATACACAGACACATTGCACATAAGTATGGATGTGCATCCCACGTAGTCATGGATTAAATTCCTCGAAACACTTTTCACACTATATTCACTGGACTCTTCCCTTAGATCCTTAGCCTCTTGTTTCTCCTCCCCTTTACTACTCCTTCCAGCTCTTAAGCTTCAGAGTAACCACAGTTCTGTCCTTGGATCTATTTCTATCCCATTTCAATCAAGTTTTAGAAGACTCCACAACTTTAAATAGCAATTCTGTCCTGATGGACCCTACATTTTGATCTCTATTCTGCATCTTGTTCATCCCTCCAAATCTATACCCAATATTTGCATCTCCACTTGAACGAATCCAACCTCTGCCACCGTGACAGGCCCACCCCTGGCACTGCACCCCTCAGGGACCCATATCATTATCAGCCTTGCTACTGATAGCAACCACTTTTCTCTGCTCTTTCCAAAGCCTTGTTCTTTGGCACCCATTACCCCTTATGCTTTTTCTAACCTAATTCTTGGCAGGTAGCCAAAATCCTTTTCAATGAACTTCCCCTGGTTCATAACCTTATAAAAGACCCTCTAACCTGTTGCTGTCCATAGCGATCACCACAGAGCAGAGTTGGGAGGCCCAGATGGAGAGGGTGAGGCAGAGTCACCATGCAGACTCCAGGCAGGTTTCAGTGAACACTTCCGCTTTCACTGAGGGCATATACACTTATATAAGGGAACAGAGAGAGAGAGTATAGTTACGTCTGACTGGCTGATCTAACATGGTTAGCTCTGATTGGTTGGATAGTATAGCCCAGCTGAAACCTTGTTGTGATGTAATCTTCTAAATTGGCTCTGGGTGTGTGGGGGAGTGTCCTGGAGAGATTCCTGTTGTGTGATCTGAAGCGCAGTCCAATAGCCTGAGGACCCCAGAAGCTGCTGTCATCACCTGTGTCTTCTGTAGCCTCCTGACACCTGTGGGAGCCGGCCCACTAGCCTGCCCCATCCAGGTGCCATTGATCTAGAGTCCTCCTCTGTCTTCCTTGACCCTGGCCAGAGAGTGAGGGGATCAAGATGGGTACCTAATGTGGTTAGCTCTTCAATGAACGAAGGAATCATAAATACTCTCGACCCTCTCTAACCCAAGTGGCAGTTTCATAAGCTCTTTCCTCTCATCCTCCTCCACTGTACCCAAGTATCCCTGTTGTCTGCAAACAGGCAAATCATCTTTCCAGCTCAGAGCTGTTGCTCTTTGTCTTCCATCTCCCTGGAACAGTTTTGTTCAGGGATTGGTATATCAGGATTTATCAACCTTTCTGTAAAGTGTTCACTAACCCCTCAGTCTAATATTTCAGTATGAACTTTCTACCAGCTTTTTGTTTCCAAATTATCTTTCTACTTCTCACCAATCAATTTTTGTTCATTATTTTTTGCTTGTGTGCTTTCTCTGTCACAATATAACCATCACAAAAGTAGGCAGTTTTATCTGTTCTCTTTCATACCCTCAGGGCTTAGTATAGTTCTTGGAGTATGGTAACTGCTCATTAAATATCAAGCGTCATTTCAGGGCTGGGGATTTAGCTCAAGTGGTACCGCACCAACCTTGGATACACAAGGGCTCGAATTCAATCCCTGGTACTGTAAGAAAAAAAAAGAAAAAAAAAGGACAAAGTCCTGAATTTGAGCCTCAATACCAAAAAAGAATCATTTTATATAGGAAAATAGGTTGAAAATGTGAATACTTTTATTTATTATTTAAAACTTTTATATATATATATATATATATATATATATATATATATATATATATCAGGAATGAATTTTACTTTTTTCTATATATTTCCAACAATAATATGTTGCAAAAGCTCTTTGGGATAAAATTGAAAATTCTAGTGATTTCTTTTCTTGCTCTTAGATAATTTGAAACTTTGGGACCTAAATATTTATTATTCTTCTCAGATCATAGTCTCATCAATACAAAAGTAGAAAGCATTGCTAATTGCTTCCATAGGTGAAAGCAGGGGTTTATTAGCATAACCCAGGACAACTTGGAAGCTTTGATGATTTATTTATACAAAGCTAAAGAAGTTTCTGGTTGGTGTGGACGACAGGCAAAGCTATAAATGGAACTTCCATCGAGAACCAAGGCAGCAAAGTGGTCCACATGTGGAGGAGTTGGACACAGAGGAACAGGAAGGGGGAGCTGCTGTCCAATACTGAGAATTCTAGGTAAATGACATCATATTGGATGGAGGAAACTACTGACTGTAGATAAAGGATATACCTTTTGAGTTGAGATTTAGGTTAAGGATTTCTATGTGTAATCTTGGGAATCTAAGTGAGTCACGTGGGTTCCCAGTTACCCTAGGCCATGGTGGAAGTTGACGATTGAATTAATTCAAACAGACAGCCATGATTTAGGCAATTACTTGATTCTGAGTGGCACACGCACCAGTAGAGTGGGAGAAGAGTCTAAAACAAAGTTCTAGAGGCAAAAAAGTATCCGCTTTAGCAAGTACCTGGTAATTAACACTGGAATAAAAAGCTCCTATTCAGTCTACTACCTAGGATCAGTGGGGGAATCCTATGTAAAAAGCAATAGTCACTCCAGGGCAAGGTCCATTGTGCCTTACTTACTGGCCCTAAGGTTGCACTTTTTCTGCCTTATATCTGGGTGGACATGGGCCATTTAGGTGAGATTGGGATGTGATCCTAAGAAGCTAGTTTTTTTCTACATATATTAGTTTTTACTATAAAAATATACTGGTACAAATTCCCCAATGCTGAGTGTGATTGTCAGCTGTATGTAAAATATACCAATAAAGAATTCAATTTAAAAATTATCTATGTTCATTCAACCAAAAGTTATTTTCTTAAATATCATTCTGAAGTGGGCACTGTTGAAAGAATAGTACATATAGACTCTTGTATTTATGAAACTTTCCTTCAATCACAACTTCTTAATATACTATCTTTTGGAATGGAAGTTGAAAATGATCTCCTTTTGAAATGAGAAAAAAAGGATAAAACAAAAACAAATCTTTGTAAATAAGGAAGAGAAGAGAGGTTGAAGGGAAGAGAAGGTAATGAGAAATAAGAAGAATCAAGATATGTCATGCACAGGTACAAATTCCTTATGACAAATGTGATCATTAAATATATCTAAACCGTATCAGTAAAACTAAGAGAAAAAATAAATATGCCCTTTTAATCTGACATCAGTGTGGGTTGATACAATCTTACACCTCAATCTGAAATGAAGTACACTTTAAAAGGATTTCACAATATGCTGAAAAATTTTCCAATAATCAGCAGGGTCCTAGTATTTCTAGCAGTATTGGTCATTTCTAACTCTTAGTAATAAGTGTCCATTTTTGGAATAGGCTGCTAGAAATTACCAAATCAAGTCTCTGGAAAAAATATACATAAAAAATACATGCCCAAATTAGTGAACAACATAGCTACAAATAAAGTGAAAGTTTCTTGATACGTTAGGGAGCACACTTTCTTCCATGGTATATACTGCCTTCAAGCTTCAAATGTGAGGCTTATTTCAGTTAGAGTCAACTCTATATTTGCCAGTCATATCAGGCTATAACCTGATATTTCCTTTGGATTAGAACATTCTTGATACTTAGCAGAAAATTTTAAAATATCCTGTCTTACATTTATTTATATTTTTATGTAACACATAAAAGAGATTTCTAAAGCAAAAGGGAACCATGGAAGACAGTTAAAGAAAGGGGTTGTTCTATAAACATCAAACAGAGAAATCAAAATTTATAGTCCTTATATTATTTTTTCCTTTTTGAGACAGGGTCTCACTTTGTAGTTCAGGCTGGCTCTGAGCTCACTGTGTAGTCCAGGCAAGCCTCGAACTCATCAGTCCTCCTGCCTCTGCCTCCCAAGTGCTGGCATTACAGGCATGAGCCACCACGCCCGGCAGTCTTTATATATTTTAAAAAGGAAGTTGAAGTTGACACTGCAAAAAAAATTGATGTCATCAAAAGACTTTTGATAGAAAAACCATTTAAGGAAAATATCAGTAGGGCTCATCAGTTCTTCTATCACTTTTTCTCTTTGTTTTTAGTAGGCAGAGTATTTCTATACAAGAATCAATCATGAGTAAATCCAAGCTATTGGGAGGGAAGAGAGTAAAACAGACATCTCTTTGTTTAACTCTTGATGGGCGTGTGCTGACCCTGGTGACCAATAACTGCTCACAGGTTAAGTACACAATGGGTGAAGACCCCCCCCCAACAGAACAGGTTGAGGTTCGCGACTTACATTCAATTACACATTCTGTGTTTGTCACTCATCTACCTGTCTTTATTTCCTTCTTTTGACACTCTCACTCTTGTGAAATCAGTTTAAAAAGCAACTCAAAGACAGTCTAAAAGGTAAAGGAGGCAGTGAAATATGAGCTGCGTATGTCACATATGATCTGCATATATATATGTATTTCTGCTGAGCTTTATGTTTGACTAGATAACCTGCGTTAATCTTTTCATAAAACTCTCTACCAATCAGCGCTCTGAGGAACTAGCTTCTTGATATCACAGAACTTTCCCTTTGGCCCTCAGAGATGTCCTGAATGCTTATTTATTCATTGTAGTCCAGCTTCACCATAGGAAATAAAAATGTCCAACACAGATTATTTTTGTTTCCTGTACTAGTCAGTATTTTAAGACTGACTGATGATGCTCGAAGTTCTCTGGAGAACTTCTTTGCCAACTTCTTTGGAGGCTTTCAGTGGACACTTGTCATAGTTGAGGTAGATTGTCAACCTCAGGAAATCAGTAAAGCACACTTCCAGGGGAATCACAGCAGGAGGACTTGGAGTAGTATACTGAGTCCCTCGTCACTTTCTCCTGGCACTGGTCTGCTCTCCTTCCTAGCTTCCATGAACTAAACAGCATGAACCAAGAACTGAGCCAAAGCGTACCATCTTCCATGGTCTTGCAGCCTCGTGGCCAGCTAGCAATTAAATGGATTTCACAGTAACATGAGCCAAACTAAACTTTTCCTCATTTAAGTCACTGTGACTAATCTACGGGAAAGCTGACAAACCAACTGACATATTTTAACATATTTGATAATTTTAATCACATCTTGAAAAATGGTCAATTCAGATAGCACTTTGAGTAGCCTGCATTTATCTATGGATAACATTCAAATGTGACCTCTTTGTCCCGATGAGCGAAAAACAGACAGCTGACTAGTCATGGCAGCTACTCCATCCATCTGTCAGATAACAGCACAAAATTACCTGTTCGGTTTTCATGAAATGTAATTATTCAAGGACTTGAATAATTATCTACTTATGGTGTTTGGTGGGCAGCAAAAGTTCCTATCATATATCACCATAGATGTGTTCCTGAAAAACATTGCACCAGAAGTGTTCCCGTTTGTCACCATCTATATACTTTTGGAACTAGATTATTTATCAAGGTGAACCAGCAATCCTCTCTAATAATGTTCCTTCTAGAACACTTTAAGGCTTAAATCCATAGCTGAGACCATCTGGAAGCACACACAGCCAACATGTGGGTCATAACTCAAGACTTTCTTCATAAGTTAATACTAAAATTCTGGTCATAACGCATTGTTTTTAGATCAGGCCAGTCATAACTTGAAGGCCCACTGTACAGCATTCCTAGGAGATCAAAGAGAACATCAGAAAATGAAAAGATAGTCCCTGCTAATAGCTAAGCAGAACCAATATTGTTGAAATATCCATACCAAATAAAAATATAAAAGCTTCTACACAGTAAAGATAAACCAATAAAGTGAAAATACAACCTGCAAAATGGTAAACCTTTATCAACTACCCCTCTTGCAGAGGAGGGGATATCTAGAATATATAAATAACTGTCAAGAACTAAAAAACAGACCCTCAGAATAAAATGTTCAATCAAAAATATAGAAAACTGAAATAAATAAACTCTTCTCAGAAAAAAAAAACAGATACATTGGGACTTAAAATTTGTGGGGCATGAATGTTTTAAGTTCTTTACATAATAGTCATTTGGGAAACAGTTGGTAAAATTTTTTCCCATGCTGTAGGTTGCCTTTTGGCTCTCTTGGTGGTTTCTCATGCTGCGCAAAAGAAGCTTTCTAATAAGATGAGATCCCAGTTGTTGATTTTTTTTGCTAGTTCTGCATTGCTAAGGTTTTGTTCATAAAGTCTGTCTCTATGCCACCGTCTCCACAGATTCTACCTAACCTATCATCCAGCACGTTTAGTGTTTCTGTTTTAATATTTAGATCTCTAATCTACTTTAGTTTAGTACATGGCGAAGGACATAGAACTAGCTTTAATATTTGGGAAGTTGAAGCCCAATTTTTCCAGGGTCATGTAATTAAAGGCTGTCTTTCGTCCATTGAAGGTATTTGGCTCCTTGTCAAAGATGAGGAGTCTTAGTATATTTTGAGTTGTTTCTGCATCTTCTAGTCTGTTTTATTGGTCCTCAGGTCTGTTTCTTTGACAGTACTATACAGTTTTTATCACATGGGTTTGTAGTAGAGTTTCAAATTGGGGATTGTGATACTTCCTATCATGTTTGTGTTGCCTAGTATTGCTTTTGCTATTCTAGGTTTCTTCTAGTTCTGGATGAATTTTTGGATTATTTTCTCTAGCTCTATGAGATATGCTGTTGGGATTTCAATTGGAATTGCATTGAATATATATACATAGTAGTTTCGGCAGTATGATCTTTTGACAATACTGCTTCTTCCTACCCAGGAACAAGGGATATCTTTCCATTTTCTGCTATCCTCTTTAATGTCCCTTTTCAGAATGCTGTAGTTTTCCAAGTAGAGACCTTTAACCTGCTTTGTTACATTGATACTAGAAATTTCATTTTTGAATGTTACTGTGAAAGGAATTGATTCCTTGATTTCTCTTTCATTGAGTCCGTTGTTCATATATACAAAGGCTAGTGATTTTTGAGTGTTGACCTTGTGTCCAGCTATGCCACTGAATCTGGCAATTAAGTCTACCAGTCTTTTGGCTGTGTTTTTATAATCTTCTATACAGAGTATCATGTCATCAGCAAATAGTGGCAGTGTAACTTCTGCCTTAACTACCTTCATTTCTTTTATTTATTTTTCTTTTCTAATTGATGTGGCTAATATTTGTAGCACTATACTGAACACAAATGGTGACTGTGGACATCCTTGTCTTGATTCTGATCTTAGCATGAAAGGTTTCAGTTTTTGATCATTGAGTATAATGCTGGTTGTTGGTTTCTCATAAATAGCTACTATCAGTTTGAGATAAAGACCATCTATTCCAATTTTCTGTAGGGTTTTAATCATGAATGTGTGTTGGATTTTGTTGAATGCTTTTTCAGCATCTATTGAGATGACCATTTGGTTTTTGTCCTTGAGTTTATTGAAGTATTGCATTTATTGATTTATGTATGTTGAACCATCCTTGCATCTCTGGGATGAATCCAACTTGGTCAGGGTGTATGATCTTCTTGTTGATCCTACACATTCTTTTTGCCGATGTCTTATTGAGGATTTTTGCCAATTTCCTCAACTGTCTTTCAGCTGTAGCAAATTGAATTAAAGAGTCCAGTACAAAATCCAGAGAACATATTCATCATTGTTTGTATCACCACCATTATATATTATTCTAGAAGAAACAAAGGCTAGCACATGATTAAGCACATGAGGCTGGATCTGATTTTATAGACAGTGCTAAATTCTTAAGCATAATACAGTAACAAAATTCCAAATAAATTTTGCCTCAGAGCATGTTGCTAAATTCAAAATTATTATATTACCTTAATTTTAATCAAGTACATGGATCTTCATAAAGATAAATTCTCTGTTTAAAACTTAGAATAACCTTGCAATTTTACAGAAATATTGAATTTCTAATTTTTAATAACCTAAGTACTTAACCTTCCTTTTTTTCCTGTTTTGTTAGTTCATGACCATTTCATTAATTATGCATGTGGTGAAAGGCATAGAGTAGAAATTTGGCACAAAGCCAGAGCTCAAATAAGATTACCGTACTGCCCAGGGAAGTATAACATTGTCAACCCATCGAGGACATCTATGCAGCTTTCAGTGTTTCCTCATAGTCTCTCTTCCCTGAATGTCCTTATGTGGATTACTTCCCCATACTCTGTGAGACAAAAACAGAGTATGAAAGGACCACACACCACAGGCAGTTATAGAGTTCCAGAATATAGATCTCTGGCATCTATTAAGTATTTTGTATTTAATTCATAATCTAATAGATCAAATTACATGTTATTAGAATTGTGCAAAGTTGTACTGAAAATAGATGCATGTATTTCATCCCTTTCAGAGGAACACTACTAATTAGTAAATAATGCTTTAATGATTTGCTACTGGGCTAACCATACATGTGGCACATTACAATACAGTAATTTTACAACAGTTCAGAGCAGTAAACAATTAAAATAATCTTTGTATACCTGTATTTAAGACAGAACCACATCTACAAAGTTGGAAAATAGGGTTATATAATTACAGTTAAGTTTAGGTTTTTTGCAATCCTGGAAGTAGGAAATAAAAAGAGTGAAGATATACATCATTCACAGCTAAACATTCTCAATGATGAATGTGATAGCAATGTATACTTCAAATTTATCAATAAACTTAATTTACACTTGATCTTAGCCAAAAGGCCGAGAAGCGATCAATAAACTTAATTTAAAAAGAGTAATATTCCTTTAGCTAATTCACATTTTCTTCATATATCTCCTCTTAAATATTAATTCTTGGTTTAAAAGTCTGAAAAATCCAGGAACAGAATTAAGTGAAAATAGAACTTTAATACTTTCTGTTGATAATTGTGATCACCAGCCACAGAAATGATCCCTCTGGGATTTAGCTCAGTGGTTCTGGCATCTGCCTGGCAAGTGCAAGGTCCCAAGTTTTATCCGTGATAATCACATACCACAATACTGGGTGTGGTATGGTGAATCATGCCCACCAGCAATCAGTACCACACACTACAATGCCAGACATGGTGACTCATGCCTGTACTCCCACCACTTGGGAGACAGAGGCAGGAGGATTGCTGTGAGTTTGAGACTAGCCTGGGCTCCACAGTGAACTCAGGGTCAGCCTGAACTACAAAGTGAGACCCTGTCTCAAAAAGAAAGAAAGAAAGACAGACAGACAGACAGACAGACAGACAGACAGACAGAGAGAGAGAGAGAGAGAGAGAGAGAGAGA
>PVIC010011443.1:19535-41534 GCA_004025085.1 Thryonomys swinderianus | reverse complement strand
TAAGTATTAGGAGGTTGCAAAATAGTGATATTCTATCAGTTCATTAGGTGAAATATATATGTACTTTTTCTCCTTTACTGTTTGATTTCTTATCTTTCTCTAGAACAGATAAGAAAAGAATTGCATTTTTCTTTCCATTCGCCATTTTTCAAGACAAACTACCATCCTTTGAGGGTAACCAGTTTTTTTTTTTTTTTTTTTTTTTTTTGAGACAGGGTCTCGCTTTGTAGTTCAGGCTGGCCCTGAGCTCACTGTGTAGCCCAGGCAAGCCTCGAACTCAACAATCTTCCTGTCTCTGTCTCCCGAGTGTGAGCCACCACGCCCGGCACTGTGGTATGTGGTGTTGATTGCTGGTGGGTGTGAGTCACCACACCTAGCATTGTATTGGTTACTGGGATCAAACTCAGGACCTTGTGCTTGTGAGGCAGGCGCCGGAACCACTGAGCTAAATCTCTGGCCCCGTTGTTGTTTGTTTTTTTTTTTTTAAGTGTTACATTGGTACCAAAGCTGAATTCTTAGGTCCAGAAACAGAAGAAACAAGACTGAACCTAAACCTGCAGGAATACAAGCAGAGGAAAGGGTTTTTTTGAACTTGTGCTTGAGAGAGAAGGAAAATGTACCTCTGACTATGAGCATGTCAGGCAGCGGCTTCTAGAAAAAAGGAAAAGGGTGATATAGAAAAAGTTCCCTTTAAAAGTTTTCATTCAGGTCCTCCCTATAAATAATGGTTTCAAATTTGTAGGCAGTGTCTAGTCTTGACTGAGCTTTGTTACAGGAGCTCATTGGTCAGCCTTAATTACTAGAGTAAGGGTATTCTTTCACAGGCTGACTCTTGCTTCCTTCTGTGTCAGTACGCTGTGTTTGTGGCTGTTGTATTTTTAACTCAGGGTTTCATGTGAGCCTTGGCTCCCCACTTAGATCTTACTTGATTCTGCTCTGAAACCATAAAACAAGGCCCTTAGCAGCATTTGATTTTTCTCTTCACTTTTGGGTAGTCCCACCTATCTCAGTATTAACTAGAATATTTAAATTTTTGGGTTTCAAACATGTTTGGTAAAATGAATTCAAGTTAAATTGATAGGTAAATTATCCTTTTGTTGGATAAAGGTGAGCCTCGTTAATTTTTTATTTTTGGATTGTTAACACAGACCTTGTTGTTTTGGTTGCTTACTTCCTATCTGTATGACAAGATTTTTCTTGGCGTATCTTGTTTATTTTTTGCTTCAAACTGTAGACATTTTTTTTTCTCCAAGAAGTCTTTTTGTTTTTTTTTTTTAAGTTAAAAATGTTATTTCATAGTGCTGGGCGTGGTGGCTCACGCCTGTCATCTCAGCACTCAGGAGGCAGAGACAGGAGGATTGCTGAGTTCGAGGCTTGCCTGGGCTACAAAGCGAGACCCTGTCTCAAAAGAAAAAAAAGAAAAAAGAAAAAAAAGTTATTTCGAGACCCTAAGCTAGGCAATTAGGATTCTCTAGTTCATTCTCTCTGTGTGTATATATATGTATTTGTGTTTATGAATAAAAGATGAAATAGATTTGTGTAACTTACATAAATACAGTATTTATTGTGTTGGAAACCAGAGGAGAATTAAGGGTTAATTGGCCTTCTCTGTGTGCACCCAGGAGAAGGACTGCACTCAGAGGAAACTGAATATTAGGGAAAAGTTAAGGGCCGGAGACTAAGCTCAGTGGTTCCAATGACTGCCTGGCAAGTGCAAGGTCCCTGGTTCAGTCCCCAGTAACCAGATACAACAATACTAGGCATGGTACTCATGCTCACCAGCAATCAGTACTACATACCACAATGCCGGGCCTGGTGGCTCATGCCTATAATCCCAGTACTCAGGTGGCAGAGGCAGGAGGTTCGCTGAGTTCCAGGCTTGCCTAGGCTATGTAGTGACCTCAGGGCCGGCCTGAACTACAAAGTGAGACCCTGTCTCAAGGAAAAAAAACAAAAAGTTAAGACATCTAAGGTTAAGTTGTTTACCAGAGAATAAACTAATGGATGTTGGAAAGCATATGATCTTATGTTACTTTGATTGCTTGGGTGAACAGAGGCAAGGTGAGTCAGACACTAGGGGTTCTTCTGCCTTTGTACTAGAGGCTAGAGCCCCCTGGCTGCCCAGCTGTGTTAAACGGATGCTGTGTCTCTTTGTCATTCATCTGTGTGTGCCCCCAGGTCAGAGAGAATAGAGAAACAAATAGGGAGTCTAGGTCTTGGAGCAAGACTTGCTGGGTGGGGTTGCTGTAAGTGGTGACCCAGCGTGGAGCTTTGGACAGGACATGGGCCTGCCTACGGTTGGGTCCGAATAGGGACTTGCAACTGTGAGAGCCCAAACTGGAAAAGGGAGTTGAGACTGGGGTTGCCTACAGTTACATATATATGGCAGTATTTTTAGAGATTAAAATATATTTGTATATTTAAAGTTAAAACATGAACTCAGAGGAATTAAAAGAATCATATTTTAAAGACATATGTACACCCATGTTCATAGCAGCTCACTTTGTGATAGCCCAATCTTGGAAACAACCCAGATGCCCATCAACTGGAGACTGGATAAAGAAGATGTGGTTTTTTAATAAAATAGAGTATTACTCTGCCGTAAAGAACAACAGGTTTCATTCATTTATGTGCAAATGGATACACCTTGAGAACACACTAATAAGTGAAATAAATAGATCACAGATGTGTGAATACTATCTTTTCTCTGGTATGAGAACCTGTGGATGTAAATGAGTTCTAGAATGTATGAGATTTTTGTAGAATAGGAAATACTCAAAGGGAATGTGGTGGGGGAACGTAATGAGGGGAAAGAATAAATATGATTTGGAATGAAAAAGAAATAGCATATATATAAGGGGTGGGGGCTTGTGGGTGGGTAGGAATATGGGTAAAAATGAGAATTAATGTGTCATATACCGGTACAAATTCCTCAGTGTTGAATGTGATTGTGAGCTGTATCTAAAATGTACCAATAAAGAATTCAATTAAAAAAATAGAAACAAGTTAAAACATGAAAACATACTGATACTTTGGATTCAAATTTAGGATAATGTTTTTAGTTAATCTTTTAAGTAATTGCTCTCCTTTAATACTCAGTCTTTGATGTCAGAGATAGGGGATGATAGAGTTTGAATATCCATCCTATAATTACTTATTCCAAATTAAACACACAATCTTAGAATAAAAGTGCTAATAATTCCACCACAAATATGATTATTAGAAGCAGATAAAACTTTGATTGCATTTTATTATTTGTTATTGTTGCACCATAACAGCTTTTATCCCAGGCTTTAAATACTTACATTCTGCATTGTCACATGTAGCCCCTGGAAATTTAGTTTCCCCGTTGAATCCACACAAACTCCTTTGCTGACTTAGTGTTTCTACCAGTTTTTACATCTCCAATTTTGGTTGTCTGGACTGCTTGTAGATTTTTTTTTTTTTTTGCTTTTGAGACAGGGTCTCGCTTTGTAGTTCAGGCTGGCCCTGAGCTCACTATGGTGCCCAGGCAAGCCGCCGCGAACTCAGCAATCCTCCTGTCTCTGCCTCCCGAGTGTTGGGATTACAGGCATGAGCCACCACGTCCGGCATTGTGGTATGCGGTGTTGATGGTTGGTGAGTGTGAATCTCCACGCCCAGCATTATATGTGGTTACCGGGGATCGAACTCAGGACCTTGTGCTTGCGCGGCAGGCGCCGGAACCACTGAGCTAACCCTCCGGCCCTGCTTGTAGATTTTTTTAAGAAAGGGTTCACTGGGACAATATTCCGAAGTTTTCTGCAAATTAGTGACAGTTTGTGTCATTCATATATGTATATGTATACATATATGCATTTATGTTTGTGTTATGTAGATTTATTAGCACATGTACATATTGCATTGTAATCCTTTTGCTTCTCTCTTCTCATCTTGCCCTCCCTTCTCCTATCCCTAGTTCCGTTTCCTGTTTCCAAAAGGTCTACCTCCTATTTAATGTTTATTTTGCTCTTATACTTTGGGTTTGTTTGTTTGTTTGTTTGTTTTTGAGACAGGGTCTTGCTTTGTAGTTCAGGCTGGCTCTGAGCTCACTATGTAGCCCAGGCAAGCCTTGGACTCAGCAATCCTCCTGCCTCTGCCTCCCGAGCGCTGGGATTACAGGCGTCACGCCCCGGCACTGTGGTATGTGGTGCTGATTGCTGGTTGATTGCTAGTTGATGTGAGTCTCCATGCCCAGCATTGTATGTGGTCACTGGGGATCGAACTCAGGACCTTGTGCTTGCGCAGCAGGCGCTAGAACCACTGAGCTAAACCTCCAGCCCCAAGATTTTTTTTTTTTGAGACAGGGTCTTGCTTTGTAGTTCAGGCTGGCCCTGAGCTCCCTATGTAGCCCAGGCTAGCCTCGAACTCAGCAATCCTCCTGTCTCTGTCTCCTGAGTGCTGGGATGACAGGCGTGAGCCACCACGCCCTGCTTGAAGCACAGATTTTTACAATATTTACCAATAATCTTTTGGATTTTAGTAATGTTACGATTTCATCTTTTTCATTTCTAATTTCTTTAACTGAATCTTCTTTCATGATTAGAAAAGCATTTGTTTTATTCTTTGATAGAACTGGCATTATGCATTGATTCTTTGGGTTTTTTGTCTCAGTCTCATTAATTCTTACACTGATTTTTCTGATTTCTTATATTAGGTTTGGCTTTAGACTCTTGTCTGTCTTGCCCCCCTCCTCTCCCCCTCTTTCTCGGTCTTTTCTCCTTTTCCTTCTCCTTCTCTTTCTTTTCTGTATCAGGGATCCAACTCAGGACCTTGTGTTTACAAGGCAGGCATGGCACCAGTGAGCTAAATCTCTGGCCCTGTTAATTGTTTTTCCAGGATGTTGAGATATATTGTTAAATTATTTATTTGAGATTGCTTTGTTTTCCTAACATGGATAGTCACAGCAGTCAACTTCCCTCTTAGGACTTCTTTCAATGAGTTGCATAGTTTTTGCTGTGTTGTTATGGCATTATCTTTTGATTCTAGGAATTGTTTTTCTCTTTTGATTTTCTTTGTCCCTTGTTATTCACTAGTGTGTTATTTAATGACCATGTGTTTGGAGAATTTATGCTCTTTGCCATTGATTTCTAGTTTCAGTGCACTATGAACTAATACTATGCATGAGATAATTTTGTTTCTTCAGCATTAAGCAAGCTTTAAGTTTATTTGATGATATGATTCAGCTTTGATATTTGTTGAGGTATTTTTTTTCTGTTTTGTTTTGTTGATCTTTTTCTGAAAGTGTGGTATTGAGGTCTCTATGGTTGAATGATGACTGTGCCATTTTAATAGTGTATATTATCTCTGATTTTCCCCTTATATGATGGCATACTAAGCAAGTATTTTTATTGTGTACATCCCTAAGTGTGGAATTGCAGTGGGCAAAGCCAACTGAGCTTGAAAAATTGGGGGAAATTATGTTTGTACTGAACATATATACAAACTTTTTTTTTCTTATCCTATAGTAATACAGTGTAACAATTATTTACATTGTATTAAGTATTAAAAGTATCGTAAGATTATTTAATGGGTATTATATTCATAGCTATATGCAAATATTCCTCCTTCCTGAGGGATCATACCACAATGCAACCCCTATGCATGTAAGGCAAGTGCTCTACTATTCTTTGCCCCCACAACATCTCCTTAGACTATACTTTGTTTTTTTGTTTTTTTTTTTTTTGCTTTTTGAGACAGGGTCTCGCTTTGTAGTTCAGGCTGGCCCTGAACTCACTATGGTGCCCAGGCAAGCCGCCGCGAACTCAGCAATCCTCCTGTCTCTGGCTCCCGAATGCTGGGATTACAGGCGTGAGCCACCATGTCCGGCATTGTGGTATGTGGTGTTGATTGTTGGTGGGCGTGTCTCCACGCCCAGCATTAAATGTGGTTACCGGGGATCGAACTCAGGTCCTTGTGCTTGCGAGGCAGGCGCCGGAACCACTGAGCTAACCCTCCGGCCCGACTATACTTTGTTTTTTCTTAAGTGATTTACCTCTCCTTATCATTTAATTTCCTGTTGTTGGTTATCTTATTTTTGTTCACCCTGTGTTCACATAAAAAGCTATGAGGATAGGGACATTGTATTACTGTCTTATCGCCACACTATTGAGATTCTGACAATTTGATTCAGTTGATGTATTGCAGTTCTGATTTTCACATATGTTGCTATCTCTAGTGTAGAAGTTTAATTTTTTATTTTTTTTTTGGACACAGTGTCTTGTTTTGTAGTTCAGGCTGGCCTTGAGCTCACTGTGTAGCCCAGGCAAGTCTCAAACTCAAAACTCAGCAATCCTCCTGTCTCTGCCTCCCGAGTGCTGGGATTACAGGCGTGAGGCACCATGCCCGGTGAAGTTTAAATTTTTTTTTTTTTTTTGAGACAGGGTCTCGCTTTGTAGTTCAGGCTGGCCCTGAGCTCACTATGTAGCCCAGGCAAGCCTCGAACTCAGCAATCCTCCTGCCTCTGCCTCTGGAGTGCTGGGATTACAGGCTTGAGCCACCAAGCCCTGCATTTGTGGTATGAGGTACTGAATGCCAGTGGGTGTACTACGCCCAGTATTGTTGTATGTGGTTACAGGGATTGACCCAGGGAACTTGTGCTTGTGAGGCAGGCGCTGGAACCACTGAGCCAAATCTCCGGCCCGAAGTTTAAATTTTTTTTTTGAGACAGGGTCTTGCTTTGCAGTTCAGGCTGGCCCTGAGCTCACTATGTAGCCCAGGCAAACCTCAAACTCAGCAATCATCCTGTCTCTGCCTCCCGAGTGCTGGGATTACAAGCGTGAGCCACCACGCCCGGTACTGTGGAATGTGGTATTGATCACTGGTGGGCATGAGTCACCACGCCCAGCATTGTTGTATGTGGTTACCGGGATCGAACTCAGGACCTTGTGCTTGCGAGACAGGTGCCGGAACCTCTGAGCTAAATCTCTGGCCCCCGAAGTTTAAATTTTTGATGAACCCAAACTGACACATATCTTCATTTTTAAAATCTTAAATATTTTCTGTTAACTTTTCTGGGTGTGTGTGTTTTAGAAATTTATTTCACCTTCCACATCCTGCATATGTGGTAGGGATGAACCCACCCTTCTTCCCTCTTCAAAATATATATAATTTATTTATAAATGAGTTTGTTTACATATTTTTTTCCTTTTCTAGTTTCCTTTCTGCTTTATGTTTTTATGTGGATGCAGTTCTTCTGGCAAGATAGAATTAAGACTGCCCTGTGTAGGAAAACTACATGTGCAAATTTGCAGATTTAAAAAGTGAGTCTTTCATAAATTCATGTAAACTGCACACAGGACCTCCATTCCCATTTGAGTGAGCCTGGGTAAATGCTACAGAGGTCACCCAGTGACTTCTGCTGCTGGTCACCAGCTTTCCTGCTATCAGATCCAGACCAGAAACCTGTGGGACCTCCATTCCTCTGTGGGCGAGTCTGGGTAAGTGCTGCTTAGGTGATGCAGTGACTTTTGGTGCTGGCCAGCAGAATAGAAATGAGAAAAAGTTCAAAAACCTAGATAGAAAGATGATCACCACAGGGGAATTCGGGTGGTGGGGGGGAGTAAACTGAAGCTCAATCACCAGGACTCTCGGAGCTGGTAATAAAAGCAGATCAACTAAAATGAAAATCAGAACTGATCTCTGAGATCAAAACAGAGATGCTAGTCCACAGTGAAAGATATGATTAAAGAAGAGATCAGGGACATAATAGAATCTGAGATAAGAAAAGCAATGGAACTTTTTCAACAGCTTCAAGCACAAGTCCAGGTCATTAAAAACAGGAGTGAAAGTTTGTAAAATAGGATGAATGAAGCTGAGTACCGAATCTCAGACCTAGAGAGAGGACAGGATCACAGCCAGTGAACAGGAAAGGAAAAATTTATGGAAAATGGCAAGGGACCAAGAAAAATCAGTCCAGTAGCTTCTAGGTGACTTGAAGAATAACGTAAGACTGACTGGAGTCACTGAAGAGGCAGTCAGTGCAAAAGACATAAAAAAATCTTTTCACAGATATAATGGCAGAAAACTTAACAGGAAAAGGAAAAGAATTGGATATACAGGTAAATGAAGCATATAGGACTCCAAAAGGCCATGTTATTAAAAAAACCCTACACCTAAGCATATAATTATCAAGGTTCCAGATATCTGACAAAAGAACAAAATACTAAACGTAGTTAGACAAAAGAAAAAATACACGTACAAAGGGATCACAGCACTATTCAATGCAAACCCTCAACACAAGGAGAGCCTGGAGTGAAGTGTTTCAAGTCTTTAGAGGAAAATAGCCTCCAATCTGGACTGATGTATCCTGAAAAAACTATCTTTCAAAATTGGCGGACATAAAATACTTCCATGACAAAGAACAACTGAAAAACTTCACAAAAAAACGGCACCCCAAAACATTCTAAAGAGTATTTTGGAAAAAAAACAATGAAGGTCACAAACTCATGAAACCCAGCAGAGTGAACTTATTGGGAAAGACAAGAAAGTGAATGGGAAGGGGAAAAGCAAAGAATAAAAGAGCCAAGAACAGGAAAGGACTATGACAGGTATAATAAATCAGGCCATATCAGTCATAATCATTAATGTCATTGGCCACAGTGTGCCAATTAAAAGACACAGACTGGCAGAATAGATTAAGAAACAAGACCCTACAGTATGCTGCATACAAGAAGCACACCTAATTCAGAGAGAAAGCCATAGACTGAAAGTAAAAGGATGGAAAACAATTCTCCATGTGACAGAAAACTACAAAAAAACAGTAGGAGTGGCTTCCTATTTGCAGACAAAATAGATTTAAAACCAAAAGTGATTGAGACAAAGAAGGACACTACGTCCCCATACAGGGAACAGCCCAAGGGAAAGGGATGACAGTCATAAATATGCACCAAGTTCCAGTGGACCCAACTACATAAAACAATTAGTAATGGATATAGAAAACCAGATAAGCACTAATACAATAGTAGTAAGGGACTTTGACTTCTACTATCACAGATAGATCAACTGGACAAAAAAAAAAAAATGAACAATGAA
This sequence comes from Thryonomys swinderianus, assembly GCA_004025085.1. Classification (NCBI taxonomy): domain Eukaryota; kingdom Metazoa; phylum Chordata; class Mammalia; order Rodentia; family Thryonomyidae; genus Thryonomys; species Thryonomys swinderianus. The sequence continues at coordinate 32,483 of PVIC010011443.1, read as the reverse complement.
ATACTTGTGAACCAAACTTTGAACAAATGGACTTAATAGATGTCTGCAGAGTATTTCACCCTACAGACTCAGAATACACATTCTTCTCAGCTATTCGTGGGTCATTCTCCAAAATAAACCACATGCTAGTTCGTAGAGCATGTTTAACTAAATGCAGAGGAATTGAAGTTATCCCCTGTATACTGTCAGACCATAGTGCCTTGAAATTGGAGCCTAATATTAAAGGAAATTCCAAGATCCTTACACTTGGAAATTGAATAACACTCTGCTGCACAACCAGTGGGTCACAGAAGAAAGAAGAAATTAAATTTTTACAATTAAAGATTTACAATTAAGTGATAACCCCAGTACAATATACAGGAATTTATAGGACACAATGAAAGCAGTTCTATGAGAAAATTCATAGCAGTGAATGTCTACACCAGGAAAATCGAGTAAGCTCAAGTAATCTAATGCTGAACCTCAAGCTGCTAGAAAAAGGGGAGCAAAACAAACCCAAAGGTCATACTAGGGAGGAAATTATAAGGATCAGAGCAGAAATTAATGCAATGAAGACTTAAGAAAATGATACAGAGTTGGTTTTTTGAAAGGATACACAAAATTGACAGACCCTTAGCCAAGTATCAAACAGAGGAAGGAAAAGGCTCAAATCCTTGGTGTTAGGAACAAAAAGAGGGAAATAACCACAGAGTTTTGGCAGAAGTCCAGAGGATAATAAACACCTACTTTGGAAATCTGTACTTCAATAAGATGGACAATGTAGAAGAAGGGGGTAGATTCCTAGACACATATGAACTTCTGAAGTTGAACAAAGCAGATAAAAAATGTTAAACACCCCAATATCAATCTGTGAAATTGAAAATGTAATAAAAACCTACAACAAAGAAAAGCCCTAGTTCCTTTATGGCTTTACTGGTGAATTCTACAAAACTTTCAAAGAAGAGTTACTGCCACTACTTCTCGAACTCTTTAATGAAATTAAAAGTGAAGCAGTGTTCCCAAATTCATTCCTGGAAGTAACCATTACCTTGATCCCAAAAGAAAGACCCAACCATAAAAGAGAACTACAGGCCAATCTCCTTAATGAACACTGATGCAAAAATCCTCAATAAAATACTGGCAAATAGAATAGAATCATCCGGAGGATTATACACCCTGCCCAAATTGGATGTAAGTTGGATGCAAGGATGTTTTAACATACATAAATCAATAAACATAATACACTATATCAACAGACTCAAGGACAGAAACCATGTGGTCATCTCAGTACTCAGTACATGCAGAAAGTGTTAGACAAAACTCAATACCCATTCATTTTGAAAACTACAGAAAATTGAAACAGAGGGAGTCTATCTCAGCCCAATAAAAGCTACTTACAAGAAACCAACAGCCATCTTCATCCTAAATGGTCAAAAACTGAAACCTTTCACACTCATATCAGGAGCAAAACAAAGGTGTACTTTCACCACTCCTGTTCAATGTAGTGCTGGAAATATTAGCTACAGCTGTTAGACGCAAGAAAGAAAAGGAAAAAAGATAGGAGAGGAAGAAGTTAAACTGTCACTATTTGCTGATGACATGATACTCTATATAGAAGATCCAAAAAACGGAACCAAAAGACTACTGGACTTAATTGCCAAATTTAGTAGTGTAGCTGGAAACAAAGACAGTGCTAAAAAATCAATAGTCATTGTATATACAGTAGACTCATGGGGAGAGACATTGGGAAGTCATACCCTTTTCACAGTAGCATCCAAAAAAATGAAATATCTAGGAACCGGTCTAACAAAGCAAGTGAAAGATCTGTGCTCTGAAAACTACAGCACTCTGCAAAAGGAGGTAGAAGATATCAGAAAATGGAAAGACATTCCTTGTTCCTGGGTAGAAAGAACCAGTATCATCAAAATGGCTATATTCCATCAACTCCTATATAGATTCGATGCAATCCCTAATGAAATCCCAACAACATATTTCACAGATCTAGAGGAAATAACCCAAAAATTCATCTGGAACCACAAAAGATCTAGAATAGCAAAAGCAATTCTAGGTAACAAGGACATGGTGGGAGTTATCACGATCCCCAACATGAAGCTATACTACAATGACACTGTGGTAAAAAACTGCATGGTACTGGCAAAGTAACAGACCTGAGGATCAGTGGAAAAGATTAGAAGATCCAGAAACAACTCTAGATACAATTAACCACTTCATCTTTGAGAAAGGAGCCAAATATCTTCAGTAGAGGAAAGATAGCCTCTTTAACAAATGGTGCTGGCAAAACTGGTCTTTCGTCTGCCAGAGGCTAGAGCTAGTCCTGTCTCTCTCACCATGTACTAAATTAAAATCAAAGTAGCTCAGAGACCTAAAATAGAAACACTAAACCTACTTGAAAACAGGTTAGGTAGAATTGGAGACATTGGCTTAGAGAAAGGTTTTATGAACAAAACCTCTGTAGCATGTGAACTAGAATCAACAAATGGGATCTCATCCTATTAAAAAGCTTGTGCACGGCAAAAGAAACCAGTAGAGTGAAAAGACATCCAAAGATATGGGAAAAAATTTTTTACCAACTGTTTCTCAGGTAAAGGGCCACTATCTAGAATGTATAAAGAGCTTTAAAAAAACCAACCCTCCCAACACCCGATTCAAAAATGGCCATCTGAAATGAGGAGACACTTTTCAGACGAAGAAGTAAAAGCTGCTAAGGAGCATATAAAGAAATGCTCAACCTCACTGGTATTTGGAGAGATGCAGATGAAAACAACTCTGAGATTTTATCTGACTCCACAAAGAATGGGTGCTGTCTCAAAATTAGCCAGCAGCAAGTAATGGTGAGGTGCAGGGAGAAAGGAACCCTTCTTCACTGTTGGTGGGAATGTAGCCTGGTACTACCACAATGGAGATTCCTCAACAAAGTAGGATTAGAGGTCCCATTTGACCCTGCTATTCCACTGCTAGGGCTATACGTAAAAGAATTAAAAGACTCATATCACAGTGACACATGTGCACCCATGTTTATAGCAGTTCAGTTTGTGATAGCTAAATCTTGGAAACAACCCAAATGCCCATCAACTCTAGACTGGATAAAGAAGGTTTTTTAAATAAAATGTAGTATTACTCTGCAAATGATACATTGGAGTCACTCATACTCAAATGAAAATATTTTGAGGACATTGGCATAAGTGAAAAAAATAGGTCACAAATGTATAAGTACTATATCTTTTCTCTGGTATGAGAAACTGAAAATGTAAATAAGTCCTAGAATGCATGATAGATACTGTAAGATAGAAAATACCCTAAGGGATATGGGAGATAGGGTTAAGTAACAAGGGGAAAGAAAAAAATTGTGATGGTTAAAAAAAAAAAACAACTCATGTATATGGGAGATCACAGGTTGTAGGGTGGGTGAAGGAATGGGAAAAAAGGAAGTTTCATATACTGGTACAGATTCTCAATGTTGAATGTGATCATGATGTGTATATAAAATACGTTTCACAATAAAATTTTTAAAAATTCATATAAACTGCATTTGGATATAAATGTGGTTGTATTCCCTGCTGACGCTGGTTTTTCCTTGAATATAGAATGCTGTAACACAAAACTTGGTAAGCACTCAGTAGTTTGTTATAGTATTAAATATTGAGTATCAAATTAATTTGTATTGAATATCAACTGTTTATAATTTTATCACTTAAAAATTAAGTGAATAAAATTACAGTGGATGGTGTCATTTCTGCACTAATTAGTCCATATTACAAAATTGGGAAAAACTCTTCTTGGATCAAGATAGATCTGATTATAGTTTTTTTTTTTTTTTTTTTTTTGAGGCAGGGTCTCACTTTGTAGTTGAGGCTGGCCCTGAGCTCACTGTGGAGCTCAGGCAAGTCTCGAACTCAACAACCCTCTTGTCTCTGCCTCCCGAGTGCTGGGATTACAGGCGTGAGCTACCACGCCCAGCTGATTATAGTTTTTTGAAGTGCACAGTAGTTAATATGAAAAAACATGCATATATAAAAATGATAATGTGATGTTTTGATCTGTGTGTACCCCATCACAACAATCAAGAATGAATATACTTTAATTATTAGAGACTCCTCATAGTGGATTCCAGTCTCCTGTTCAGTGCTACAGTGCTGGCTGAGAGAAAAACTTAAATACAGGGACTGAGTGCTGAGCAGACGGCAAAAGACCCTGGCCAGCCACAGCTGTTATTGGAGACACCATAGGTCAGGGTGAGAGGGCTCCAGGTGCTTGCTAGTGATAGGTCACTGACACCAGGCAAAGCCTGTAAAAGAAGAGGTAAAGCATTCTTAGTTTTGGGAACAGAGGTTGGGTACAGGTCACTCTGACCGTAGCTGTCATGTTACCTAGTTACATCGGCTTTGGTTGGATTCTCTTCTCAAAACAAGCCAGTTGTGGGGTTGATTCTTTGTGGCTTGCTTTGCTCACAGCCTGCTTTGGGTATAATCAGTGGGGTGGCCTTCTGCATGTCATATCTGAAAATTTCTTTTTTAAAAATTTATTTAATTGGTGCATTTTATATATACCTCATGATCACATTCACAATTGAAAGTTTGTTCCAATACATCACACATCTTGATTCTCATAGGGAGTGGGTAGTTGTAAGGAGGACAGGGGAAAGGGAAAAAAATACCTGAAAATTTATGATCCTTCAGTTCTCTATTTTTCCTTCTGTTTCTCACTCCCTGAAAACCATTGTTTTGCTTTCTATGATAGATTTGTTTATGTTTCATAAAATATAAAATTTTTATATCATGCTCTTTGTTGTTTTGATCTCTTTTTTTTTTTTTTTTTGAGACAGGGTCTCGCTTTGTAGTTCAGGCTGGCTCTGAGCTCACTATGTAGCCCAGGCAAGCCTCGAACTCAGCAATCCTCCTGCCTCTGCCTCCCGAGTGCTGGGATTATAAGCGTGAGCCACCACACCCTGCACTGTGGTATGTGGTATTGATTGCTGGTGGGCGTGAGTCTCCATGCCCAGCATTGTATGTGGTTACCGGGGATCGAACTCAGGACCTTGCGCTTGCGAGACAGACGCTGGAACCACTGAGCTAACCCTCCGGCCCTTGATCTCTTACTCTGTCTACTTTGAGATTAGTCTGTGTTGTTGGTTTTTAGTAGCTTGTTCCTTTGATTGCTGAGTAGTGTTTATCTGCATATGCCAGCATTTGTTTTATTCATTTACCTGTTAATATGTGACAGTTGTTTCTAGTATTTAGTTATTGCAAATAAAACTAATATGAATAATCTGTGTGTGTGTAGCTTTTATTTTTCTTGAGTAAATAAGCATGGACTTGGTCTTACAGTATATATTTAACTTTTAAATTGCAGAAACTGTTGTAAATATTCTGTTCTGCGTTTCTACTATATATTTTTACCCATACCCTTACTAAGTCTTGTTGGTATGGTGAGTCTTTTAAATTTAGTTGTTCTTCTGAGTTTGTAATACTGTCTTATTACAGGTTAAATTTGCATTTCCCTGGTGAGTGCTGATGTTGAGCATCTTTATAAATGATTATTTGCCATATAAATATTACTTGCCACTTCATTAGTGAAGCATCTTCTGTTCAAATGTTTCACTCCCTTTGAAAATTGTAGTGTTTCTGAATTATTAGAGTTCTTTGTTAGTCCTTTTTATATTCCTTTAAAGGTTAATACCTACTAGGTAATATATAAACGATTCTGTATTTGGTCATCATTCTGGAGGCTGAAAAGTCCAAGATCAAGGGAGACTGCGTCTGGGCAGACTTGTCTCAGTGTGCGTAGTGTGTTAGAGGCATCACGTGAGAGATGGCAAGTGGAACCAGGCTCCCATGCAGAAATACACACCTGAATTAACAACATTGATTCTCATGACCTACATACCTCCCATTAGCTCTCACCTTTCAACATTGTTGCCTGGGAATTAAGTTTGTAACATACGAAATTTGGGAGTGCATATTGTAAGCTTTTATAAATCCTCAAGTCAAGTAGTATTAGCCTTCTAGTTTTGTTTTTTTCTTCCAATGTAAAGTCCTTTTGATTTCTATATGAATTATTTTTTCTTCATGCTACATGGGATTGAACTAGGGATGTCACTAGTGCTGTGCTTACACTATACCAGAGTCCCACCTGTGGTCTCTCCATGTGAATTATATAATCAGCTTGCCGATTTCAAATCTGCTATCATTTTGATAGGGTTTGTGTTGCCTCTTGTAAACTGTCAGCATGCTGTTGAATGTTTTTGATCTGTGAAGTTTATACATGTCTTCACTTAGTATTTGAATTCTAGCATTGCTTTAGTTTTCAGTGTATGGGTCCTGTACATTTTTTGTCAGATTTACCAGTAAATATTTCATAATTCTGATGGTATTGTAAGTGATATTTTATATTTCAGATTGTTCATTGCTTATATTTAGAAAATAACACACCTTGTATATTGCTGTGGTATTGTTGGCATTTGGTACCTATAGTAGAATTTTTATATAATTATTGTACTGTTAGCGGATAAAGTTGGTTTTACTTCTGTGTTCCAAGTTATTTCTTTTCCTTTTGTTACTTCACCAGTTAGAACCTCCAGCATAACATTGAATGGGAGTGATAAGAATGGACATTCTTGCTTTGTTCATGATCCTAGGGGGAAATCTTTTATTTCTTTACCCCAATCTTCTTGTAGATTATCAAGTGAAGAAGTTCTGTAACTTAGTAGCTATTTTTTGAAAAATCAGGCATGTAATGATTTGTCAAATTATCGTTAGGTGGTTATAAGAATGTTCTTTTTTAAACATGATTCTGAAAGAAAAGAGCATGTGTATAGGGGGTGGGGGAGGTGTGGGTGGGTGGGGATATGGGTAAAAATGAGAATTGACTTGTGTCATATATTGGTACAAATTCCCCAATGTTATGTGTGATTGTGAGATGTATATAAAGTGTACCAATAAAGAATTCAATTAAAAAAAGAATGCTCTTTTTTAGTCTGTTAAAATAAGTTTACGTTGATTTTGTAATATTCAGCAAACCTTGCATCACATACACGTTCTGACTGGGGATGTCACCTTAAGCACTTTTAAAATGTGTTTTGTGCTCTTCATTTTCTGTCCAGGCTTGGTTAAAAGCACTCATGACACAGGCTGAATGTTGAACTGCTTTGAAATTTCCTCTGCCATATTAATTAGTTCACTGCGTTAATCGCAGTCTCTCACAGAGTCTCAGGACACAAGCCAAATGTACCAGTTTTCTGCCAGAGCGTACACACATGGTCTCTGGTCCAGTGGCCATTGGAGTCCATGTTCTCAGTTGAGATATCCTGATCCTGACCAGAATCTCCCGTTAAGCTTGGTTTGAAACATTCTGTGGCTTTCCTAGCCAGCATCTCCAAACCTTTCTGAATTTTTATACAATTATACTGTTCCCGGGCCAGTTCTGAAAGGCTTCTAAACCATGTTGTCACCACATAGTCACCACAGAAATGACCCCATTCCTCCTTCTACCAAAATCTGTCTTAATCATTTTTCTGGGAACAAAATACCGAATACTCACATAAGGAAGAGAAGTTTGTTTTGACTCACCATTGTAAAAGTTCTGGTCCACTGTTGGCAGGCTGAACTGTAGAAACAGCATAGTGGAAGAATCTGTTCCAGAACGTGCTGCTTTCATCTTGGCAGTCTGGTAGCAAAGAAATAAGAGTGTAGTCTGGAAAGCAGTGAGATCCTTCAAGTCCCTCCCCTAGTGTCTTGCCTCTTCACACAGGGCTACATCCTGTTATGCTAGTCAGAAGATGAATACATCAAAGGACTTGTCCACTGGTGAGCACAGTGCCCTTATATTCTATTTAGCTTTTAAACACTTGATATTTCTGAGTGTTACATCCCAGATCTAAAACAACATATGATGTTGAATGTTAGTTATTCATACTTTTTATACATGGTGCCAGAGATCATTTTAAAGAGTAAATTCTTTTTCATTATGCTCTTAAAGACATAGTCAAAGGTTTGGTACATTGGCTTTAATCTTATTTTTTTTGCAAAGAAGAGTTTATAACTTAATGATTAGCAGTAAATTGTTTTGGAATAGGTAAGATTTCCCATTAACCCTTTCCCACTGGCTAATGATTTAAAGTTGCTGATCAAAACTTTTAAACCATTACACAGACCAAATTGAGACCACTATATACTTCTTCCCATTTTGTTTTTGTTTTTTCTCTTGCAGGAAAAGTAAGAAGCTTAAGCTCATCTTTGTGGTCATTAACTCACTTGACAGCTTTGCATCTTAGTGACAATTTTCTGTCCCGCATTCCTTCAGACATTGCCAAGCTCCACAATCTGGTGTATCTGGACCTATCTTGTAATAAAATCCGTAGTTTACCGGCAGAACTTGGAAACATGGTTTCACTCAGGTAGGTAGAGTCAATTTAGTAAATTCTAAGTGTATACCCCCTGAAACAATACAGCATTTGTTTTGTTAGGAAAGAAGACAGTCCGTTTGGTCATATTTAAAGAAAAATAAACATAACTATATACTTTTTTTAGATTTTTGGAAAGATTGAATGTTAACTAATAGTAAGTAGATAGAAAATTCAAATTTGTATTGGGATGTTTTATGTAACATACTTTTTTTTTTTTTTTTTTTTTTGCTTTTTGAGACAGGGTCTCGCTTTGTAGTTCAGGCTGGCCCTGAGCTCACTATGGTGCCCAGGCAAGCCGCCGCGAACTCAGCAATCCTCCTGTCTCTGCGTCCCGAGTGCTGGGATGACAGGCGTGAGCCACCACGTCTGGCATTGTAGTATGCGGTATTGATTGTTGGTGGGAGTGAGTCTCCACGCCCAGCATTATATGTTGTTACGGGGGATTGAACTCAGGACCTTGCGCTTGCGAGGAACCACTGAGCTAACCCTCCGGCCCTGTAACATACTTTTCTTTATGGACCAACATTTTTAGACAAAGTGAAGATAAATAGATATAAGGCATTAGAATTATCCCATATAATTATGATGGACAGTTGAGTGATGTATCCTTAACACTTGGTCCATAAAACCATTGTCAGTTGATAAAGATGTTTTGGTAGCCCATGGGTTCTGTGTGTGGTACTAGTAAAACCTAGACATGACAGAAAGTAGGATTACAGTAGTTATTAAATTTAGTATATAGTAGTTCAGCTTATAGGATTTGAATACACAGAGCTCATATTAGAATCTTCACTGTTTGCACTTTGTGTAATCTTAGACAAGCTTCTCAGTGTGATGATAGGACACTTATATCATAACCAAAAATAGCACCTTGCATTGGATACTCTGTGTTTTTAAAAATGGTGATTGCTGTCTTTTATTACTTTTTAAGTAAGATAAAATCTACTTAAATATGAAGCCAAATTGTAGCTATTATATCAGTCTCAATTTTCCTGCTTTTTGTTCATAATTTATTAGCTTGTTTGCTGCCTTCTAGGGAAATGTAAGGGTTTTGTGGGAATTCTGTGCCTTGCGGTGCTCCCAAACCAGGCTTCTCACATTTTTCTAGTTTCTACTATTAAGTACATACTGTTGCTATTTTCAGTGTTCAAACAAATTGGCTTACAGAGTCTGTTTTTCTGTGCGTTACATAGGTAGAAGTAGGAACCATTTATTTTAGAACTACTTTTTTTGTTTAGATGAAGGCTCTGGTTTGCTCAGATATGATCAAGGTTTGCTTAAATCTCAGAGAAATACAGATTCAGAAAATTACAGAAGTAATTCTCCTTCCCACTTAAAATTTGGTAAATAAAACTTGGTATGGGAAATTGCCATTATCTCAGTGTTGAGCATATGGTTATTGTGGTTGTTTGTACCCAGTAATCTTCAAAATATTAATTACTAGTTAATACAACTGCTGTTATTTTATTTTTATTTTGGTGGTACTGGAGATGGAACTCGGGCCCTCGTGGTTCCAAGGTGGGTGTGGTACCACTTGAGCTAAATCCCCAGCCCAACTGCTGTTATTTTTAAAATGAAATCTCAGTATACTTAGGGAAGCAATAACCATAAGTTTCACTGTGTAGCTATCATTAACTTTTTGTGTTGACACTAATGGATAATTTTTTAGGTCATGTGTTAGGTGTGATTATTTCCTTTGACTACACATGATTGAGTCAGTGCTAACCAGTGCTGTTCGCTCTACTGTGGAACAGTGCCAGTTTGCAACCTGTGTGTTTCTACTCTACAGTGAGAGAAATACTGCAATTGAGAGTCATTCTTACATACTTGTTGGCTAAGAATACTCATCCTTTCATTCAATTTTATTTATTTTTGGGACAGGGTTTCGCTTTGTAGTTCAGGCTGGCCCTGAGCTATGTAGCCTAGGCTAGCCTTAAATTTACAGCAGTCCTTCTGCCTCTGCCTCCCACGTGGTGGGATTATAGGCCTGAGGTACCACACCCAGCATGGTGATATGTGGTTACCAGGGATGGAACTCGGGACCTTGTGTTTACAAGGCAGATATCAGAACCATTGAGCCAAGTCCCTGGCAAACTTAATTTTTAAACTTTGGAGATTTTCTTTTGTCTCTTTTTTTTCCTTGTTTTATTTTTCTGAAAATTCATTTTTTTTTTTTTTTTTTTTTTTTTTTTTAGACAGGATCTCACTTTGTAGTTCAGGCTGGCCCTGAGCTCACTATGTAGCCCAGGCAAGCCTCGAACTCAGCAATCCTCCTGTCTCTGTCTCCCGAGTGCTGGGATTACAGGTGTGAGCCACCAGGTCTGGCACTGTGGTATGTGGTATTGATCGTTGGTGGGTGTGAGTCATATGCCCAGCATTGTATGTGGTTACTGGGGATTGAACTCAGGACCTTGCACTTGCGAGGCAGGCATCGGAACCACTGAGCTAAATCTCCAGCCCTAAAAATTCATTTTTTCCTGTATTTTACAAAAAATGTTGATCTGTAGCAGTTTTTAAGAAGCCCAACAGTAGGTATTGGAATATAATACAAATTTTGTCATTCTTAGAAGTTACAGTCCTAAAACTTATGTTGTTGCTTTTAATTATAAACAGTTAATATATCTTCTTACTTCCTGGTATTTTTATATCAACAGGGAGCTCCGTTTAAATGACAACCTGTTACGAGTTCTACCTTTTGAGCTTGGAAAACTGTTTCAGTTGCAGACTTTATGCCTAAGAGGTATGACTTTCAGATTTGTGCATCCTATAGTTTTATATATGTCTTTGACCCTAAAGAAGCCATAAGAGAGTTCTTTTTTGCAGGCTCATTGTTTGCTAAACTTAATAGTTTCTTAGATACATCCCAGGGTCTTTCTTACTTGTGTATTTGGTTAGCTGTATGCTGTTTTTCTTTATTTTTTAATTTGTTTGTTGGTATCACAGATTGAACTCAGGGCCTCACAGTGAGTTACATCCTTAGCTTTTTAGTATATTTATTTAATTTCAAGACAGGGTATAGCAGTATTACTCAAGCTGACCTAGAATTTGCTGTCTTCTTGCCGCACTTCCATACTAGCTGTGGTATAGGTGTACATCAAAATGCCTAGCTCTGTATTCTTTATACTTCCTAGTCCAAGCTTGCTGTTTTAATCAGCCCTCTGTGTGTCCTGGTGATATATACCCGAGGCCTTACCTCCTGCCAGTACAGGTAGGTGGTCTATTATCGAGCTTTATTCCCAGGCAGGGCTCAGCCTTGCAATCCTCGTGCCTCAGTCTCCCTCAGTGCTAAGATTACAGGTGTGAGCTGCTATACCTGGTTTACGTTTTTAATATATGTGTGTGTATGTATATATATATATGCACGGCCATTTCCTCTCATGTTCAGATTTCAAAAAATGAAGACTCTTGTCAGGTCTCATGGTGCATGTCTATAAACTCAGCACTTGGGAGGGAGAAGCAGGAGGATTGCCCAGAGTTCAAGCCAGCCTGAACTATAATGAGACCCTGTCTCAAAACAACAAAACTAACCAACCAACCAAAAAAACAGACTCATAAAGTACTACAGAAAACAGTAAGTAGATCTGTTGAGACCTACTAATAAAGATCAGAAATTAAGTATATATTTTTAAAATTTGATTTGTGAGCCCTTAACTAATATGTCAGAAACCAGGACCAATTGATCAAGAAATATTTTCAAAAAAAAATTTTTTTTTTATTGTTTCTGGTTTTTGAGACAGTCTTGCTATGTATCAAATGCTGGCCTTCCACTTGACAGTTCTCTGGCTTAACCTCCCAAACGCTCTGATTATTACAGGTTATATGTGCCACTATACCTGAACTGAAAAACTTGTTTTTTGGGTTTTTTTTTTTTTTTTTTTGAGACAGGGTTTCGCTTTGTAGTTCAGGCTGGCCCTGAGCTCACTGTGTAGCTTAGGCAAGCCTTAAACTCAGCAATCCTCCTGCCTCTGCCTCCCGAGTGCTGGGATTACAGGTTTGAGCCACCAGACTCGGCATTTGTGGTATGTGGTACTGATTGCCAGTAGGCGTGGCCACCATGCCCAGTATTATTGCATATGGTTACCAGGAATCAAACCAGGGACCTTGCACTTGCTAGGCAGGTCCCGGAAGCATTGAGCTAAATCTCCGGCCCTGAAATACTTGTTTTTAAGCCAGTAAGATTGAAAACCATATTTTAACAATATATCAAAGCCAGTAATTTTTTTTTTTTTTTTTTTTTTTTTTTTGCTTTTTGCTTTTTGAGACAGAGTCTCGCTTTGTAGTTCAGGCTGGCCCTGAGCTCACTATGGTGCCCAGGCAAGTCTCCGCGACCTCAGCAATCCTCCTCCTGTCTCTGCCTCCCGAGTGCTGGGATTACAGGCGTGAGCCACCACGCCCGGCACTAGGCCAATAATTTTTTAAAAATCAGATTAAGTGATTTTCACTGGTATTGGCCAGGTTACTATACAACTAGTATATTTTTTCTAAAAAAAGTTATTATTCCTTCAAAAATTGCATTCCTGTTTCTTAAAAATGTAGTTAGACGGGGC
>PVIC010011443.1:0-19435 GCA_004025085.1 Thryonomys swinderianus | reverse complement strand
AGAAAAATGAATGAAAAGATAGCATACATTTATGTATGTGAAATCATATTCAACAGCTATGCAAGTGTGTCTTTGGGGAGATTTTTTGTGTGGGTTGAATTGTCTCAAGCCTATGAAATATAAACTGAGTGTGAGTTTTTCTGTTAAATCTCTATGTTCTCTTTCTAAATTTGAAGAACAGAAAAGTAGTAACTAAAACAAAGTATATCCATATACTGATCACTTGAATGAACAGTGTTTTGTATTTTCTTACTGATTTTTAACTCAAAAGAAATAGATCAGTATAGGATAAGAAAGCTCCCAATCTCTGTCTTTCTAGCCTCAAGTTTTACAACCTCACAGTATGTAGTTCAAAAACCATAATCCATATTTATTAAGGATTTGAAGACTACCTAAAGATCTAGTCACCAGCCACATCAGACTGCTTTAGTATACATAAAATCCTCTGAAAATACTTATTCTCTTGAAAGGGGCAGAGCAGTCTCTGTGGTACCTGTTTTAGTAGTAGTACCAGAGATCGAACTCAGGACCTTGCACATGCCAGGTAGGTTTGGCATCACTGATCTACATCCCTGGCTCTACCTCCATTTTTTGATGACCCCTTTACTCTCCTATTTCTGCTTTTATTTTTATTTCTTGGCATTAGGGTATCTCACAAAGACATTGTCATTTAAATCTTATCGTCTTGGACATTGTTACTACACTTTTGTAAGTAGTAACAGTGAGTGTTCTTTTCACTTTGTTCTTTAATAAGACTAATCCTTTTCCCTTTTTCGGGGGGAGCTTTTGTATTTTACATTTTAATATTATGCAAGCTACTTCTTTTTTTTTTTTTTTTTTTTGAGACAGGGTATCACTTTGCAGTCCAGGCTGGCCCTGAGCTCACTATGTAGCCCAGGCAAGCCTCGACCTCAGCAGTCCTCCTGTCTCTGCCCCCCGAGTGCTGGGATTACAGGCGTGAGCCACCACGCCCGGCAGGGTCTCACTCTTGTAGTTCAGGCTGGCCCTGAGCTCACTATGGTGCCCAGGCAAGCCGCCGCGAATTTAGCAATCCTCCTGTCCCTCCCGAGTGCTGGGATGACAGGCGTGAGCCACCACGTCTGGCATTGTGGTATGCGGTGTTGATTGTTGGTGGGTGTGGGTCTTCACGCCCAGCATTATACGTGGTTACTGGGGGTCGAACTCAGGACCTTGCGCTTGCGAGGCAGGTGCCGGAACCCCTGAGCTAACCCTCCGGCTCCTGCAAGCTACTTCTTAAAACAGTTGTTGTCTTCCTTGCTCTTTGTGAAAATTTCTATCATTGATATTTTATGGCTTGTTACTTGGAAGACATAAAACATATCACTTAATCCAGTCATATCTTTTGCTACAGTGCACACTTCTCCAGACCTAAAATACTCACACCTCAATGCTGGGCATGGTGGTTCATGTCTGTCATCCCAGCACTCGGGAAGTAGAGGCAGGAAGATTGCTATGAGTTTGAGGCTGTGCTGGGCTACATAGTGAGCTCAGGGCCAGTCTGAACTGCAAAGCAAGACCCTGTCTTTAAAAAAAAAAAAAAAACTCACATGAGTCCCTTCTTACCATTTTCTTTTCAAGTTGATCGCACAGGCCCACGGGACTGTAACTTCAGGTTCTCACCTCCCGCCCAGCCCATCTCCCCATTAAACCTTTTACATTACTTTGAGATACAGATTCACACGCACTTATAAGAAGTAATGTAAATGTAGAATAGTCTTTGCACCCTTTATACAATTTGTGCCAAAACTAGTGCAGTAACACAGACAGAACGGTTGACGTAGAGAACATTTTGTGAATTAAGCTAGTGACAAATACCAGTGATTTTAGTGGTGTATGAATCTTAAGAAAAACTAGTCAGAAGGCAGAATGGTGATTATTAGCAGTTGGGGCTGGAAATACACTCATGATAGGAGGAATAGGTTTTACTGATTTAGGGCACCGAATGGTGACTGTATTCAATAATATCATTTCACAGTTACTGTGCCGGGCATGGTGGGTCATGCCTGTAATCCCAGTACTCAGGAGGCAGAGGCAGAAGGATTGCCAAGTTCGAGGCTCGCCTGGGCTACATAGTGAGCTCAGGGCCAGCATGAGCTACAAAGCAAGAGCCTGTCTCAATAATAATAATAATAATAATAATAATGATAATATTTCACAGTAGCTAAGAGAATATGTCTTAAATGTTCTGTTTACAAAGAAGTATTTGATGCGAAAGATATGTGAATCTGCCTGATTTTATTATCCTACATCTATGCGTGTGTTGAGATAAAATAGTATGCCCCATAATTACATATATTTATTAAATTTCAAAATGCAGATTATCTGCGTCATCAAAGGTCTTACATGTTGCTCTTTTATAGCTGTGGTTTCTTTCTTTCCGTACAATATACTGCTTAACTTCTAACAACCACCAGGATCAAGAATATTACTTAAATGGAACCCTACTCTATGTCATTTTGTGTATTGGCTTCTTTTATGCAAGTTACTTTTTTCTTTTTTTTAGTTTATTTTTATCTTTATTGGTACATTGTATATACACATCATGATCACATTCAGCATTGGGAATTTGTACCAGTACATGACATGATTTAATTCTCATTTTTTCCTGTTGCCTACCTACCCCAAAACTCCCACCCCCTAAATACATAAGCTTTTCTTTTTTTATTATCATCACATTTTTTCTTTACCCCTCGTTATTCACCCCTCACCACCTTTCCTTTGAATTTTTCTCTTTCACAATATCCACCTTACATTCTAGAAATCATTAACATTTTCAGTTGCTCATACCAGAGAACAGGTACGATATTTATACATCTGTGACCTCTTTATTTCACTTAGGGGTATGTCCTGAAGGTATGTCTGTTTGAGTATAAATGACTCAAACTTAACATTCTTTAAGCCAAGTAATATTCCATTTTATAGAGAATCCACATCTTTATCCAGTCTCCAGTTGATGGGCATTTGGGTTGTTTCCAAGATTTAGCTATCAAAAAATGAGCTGCTGCCGGGTGTGGTGGCTCACGCCAATAATCCTAGCACTTGGGAGGCAGAGGCAGGAGGATTGCTGAGTTCGAGGCTTGCCTGAGCTACATAGTGAGCTCAGAGCCAGCCTGAACTACAAAGCGAGACCCTGTCTCAAAAAAAAAAAAAAGGAAAATGAGCTGCCATGAACATGGGTGTACATATGTCACTATGATGTGATTCTTTTAATTCTTTTGTGTATATTCCTAGCAGTGGAATATCAGGGTCAAATGGGACCTCTGATCCTATATATATATATATTTTTTAAGAATCTCCACACTGACTTCCATAGAGGTTGTACCAATCTACATTCCTGCGAACAGTGGAGAAGGGTGTTCCTTTTTCTCCACAGCCTCGCCAGCATTTGTTGCTGGCTAATTTTGAGATAGCAGCCATTCTTTGTGGAGTAAGACAAAATCTTAGTGTTGGTTTTTTTGTTTTGTTTTGTTTTGACATGGTCTCGCTTTGTAGTTCAGGCTGGCCCTGAGCTCACTATGTAGCTCAGGCAAGCCTTGAACTCAGCAATCCTTCTGCCTCTGTCTCCTGAGTGCTGGGGTTACAGGCTTGAGCCACCAAACCTGGCATTTGTGGTATGTGGTACTGACTGCTGGTGGATGTGAGCCACCACACCCAATATTTTTATATTTGGTTAACAGGGATCCAACCAGGGACCTTGCGCTTGCTAGGCAGGCCCTGGAACCAATGGGCTAAATCTCTCGCCTCTAGTGTTGTTTTCATATGCATCTCTCAAATGACCTGCGATCTAGAGCATTTTTTCATATGCTTCTTGGCAACTTTTACTTCTTCTGAAAAGTGTCTGTTCATTTCAGATGCCCATTTTTGAATTGGCTCTTTAAATTTGGGGGGACTGATTTTTTAAGCTCTTTATATATTCTAGATAATAGGGCTTTGAGAGACAGCTGGTAAAGATTCTTTCCCAATTTGTTGGTTGTCTTTTTGCTCTGCTGGTGGTTTCCTTTGCTGTGCAGAAGCTTTTTAATAAAAAAGATCCCATTTGTTGATTTCTTTTGGTAGATCTTGTGCTGTAAGGTTTTGTTGTCTGCAAGAGTTTTGCCTAACCTGTTTTGCAGCTGGTTTCGTATTTCTGTTTTAACATTTAAGTCTCTAATCCACTTTGATTTTAGTTTTGTACATGGTGACCAAGCTAGGTCTAGCTTTAGTCTTTGGCAGATTAAAGGCCAGTTTTTCCAGCACCACATGCTTATGCAAATTACTTCCTTAGATGGTTTGTTTATCTGTTTACCTGTTGAAGTACATCTGAGTCATTTATGGTTTAGAGTTGTTACAATTTAAGCTGTTAAATATCCTGGACTACAGGTTATCTGGTCAACATGAGTCTTCATTTTCTAGGATAAATGCCCAGGAGTATATTTGCTAGGTTCTTTGGTTATGATTAGTTTTTTAAGGAAATTGAATGTAGCTCAGTGACAGAGGGTTGAGTTCAATTCCCAGTGCGGCAGATATTTTTGCTCATTTATTCCTCTAGAAAAGTCTCTTCCTGTGTTTGCCCATGTTCTAATTTGATTGTTTTTACTGTTAGGTTTAGAAACTCTCTATATATTCTAGATGCTAGTCCTTCACTGAAATTGTAGTTTGTACGTATTTTCTTCCAGTGGCTTATCTCTTCAAAGCAAGTTTTTAATTTTGCTGGAGGCCAATTTTCAGTTTTTCTTTTTACAGATTCTGTGGTGTCATGTCTAAGAACTCTCAGTAATTTTAGATCCTGTAAATTTTATTCTGTTTTGTTCTACAAATTTTGTGATTTTATATTTTACATTGACGTCTATGATCCATTTTGATTTAAAATTGGTGCAAGAATTGGTTCAACAGAGAAAAAAAATTGAATGATAAAAATGGGAAATAAAAGTGAGAAACTTAAGCCCTAACATCAATAATTACATAAAAATAAATATACCAACTAAAAGACATACTGGCAGAGTGGATTAAAATATGTCATCCAGCTGTATGCTGTGGATGTCCAGTTGCTCCAGTACAATTTATTGGAAGCTTGCCATACCTCCATTTAATTAACACCTTTGTCAAAGGGCAAATTTTGGCATATTTATGTAGGTTTTCCTGTATTCTGTTTTGCTCGTTGATCTGTTCTGTCTGCCAGTAACACACAGTTCACAGTAGCTTGACAAGTCTTTTAAATAGCTTATGCTGATTCTTCTATTTCAGTCTTTTTTTAAAAAAACTTTAGCTCTTTTGCCTTTCTGTGTAAATGTTAGAATAATGTTGTCCTGAGATTTTTTATTTCAGTTGTGTTAAACTTTACTTCAGACTTGCAGGAATATTTATAACGTCTTTACTGGGTTGTCTTCTAATCCAGAACATTGTGTTTACATTTACTTTGTCTGACTTTTTTCATCAGTGTTGTATTACTTCCAGTATATAGTTCCTGTACATGTTTTTGTTAGATCTGTACTTTATTATTGAGTAATTGCAAATTATATTATTCTTTCAATTTTGTTGTCTGTGTGTATTCCAAATGTCATGATAAGATACTGGTATGGTTAGCTTGTGTCTAGTGTAATTCACTTCTTAGAGTTACAGTAAGGTTTTTGTTTGCTGGGGTTTTTTGAGAGCGAGGGGATTTGTTCAATTTTTTAAAAAATTTGGTTGGTTTCTCATGTAGATTTTTCTCATACTGCATTTGTTAGACCTTCTAGCACTGTGTTGATTAAGATGTTAGAGAACAAACATCCCTCCTTATTGTTGATCTTAAAAAAAAATAGTCTTGGGCTGGAGATTTAGCTCAGTGGTTCTGGCACCTGCCTTGCAAGGGCAAGGTCCGGAGTTCGATCCCCGGTAACCACATACAGTGCTGGGCGTGGTGGCTCATGCCTGTCATCCCAGCACTCAGGAGGCAGAGGCAGGAGGATTGCTGAGTTCGAGGCTTGCCTGGGCTACATAGTGAGCTCAGGGCCAGCCTGAAGTACAAAGCGAGACCCTGTCTCAAAAAAAAAAAAAAAAAAAGTCTTTTTCACTATTGGGAATTGCCTAGGTAACTTAGTGAGATCTTGTCTCACAGTGAAAAGGCTAGGGATGTAACTCAGTATGGAGGCCCTCAGTACAGAGTTTAATTCCCAGTACCAAAAAATAAATTAAGAGATATATTTTGAAGTTCTCTTGTTTAGTAGAAACACTTTTAGGATCACTATGTCTCTTTGGAGGATTGACTGTTTGTGATTACTTAATATCGCTCTCTGTCCCTGGGAGTTTTAGTCTGTATTGCCTGATATTTCTGCTTACCTTTAAATTTTGTCTTTTCCACCTCTTTTCTTTCAGCCTGCCTATGTTATACTTGAATTTCTGCAGATAGCATATAGTTGAATGATGTATTTTAATCCACTCTGCCAATCTGTCTTTTAGTTTGTATATTTATTTTTATGTGTAATGTAATTACTGATAAATTAGGGCTTAAGTTTCTCATTTTGTATTTCCTGTTTTTATCACTTAATTTTTTTCTGTTTTCTTTTTTGCCTTTTTGTAAATTAAGCATTTTTTAGATACAGTGGTACCTTGATTCGTGAACACTTCTCTTTGCAAACAGTTTGATTCTCCACGTTTGGTGGAATTTTTTGTTTGCAAACTACATTGGATGATAAACATAATTGTGGCCATCTTTTCTAAACTCATGAAGCAGATTTAAGTTCATGAACTGAGGATTTATTTGATTTATCAGTAATTTTGAGTAGATACTTGTATACATTTTTAGTAGTTGCTCCAAGTATTATAACTTATAGCCTACTGATACGTTTTAGCAGTTCAAAGTATAAATTTTAACTCTTTGTTTAATTTGACCACATTTGTAATATACTTGTTGATAATATTTAATAGTTTTGATAATTTATAATATAATATGGTTGTTTATACACATAATTGTTGCATATTTTAAGTTGTCAAAGATGATTAAAAAGCTAAAGGGAAGAAAAGCTCATGTCTGCTCAGATTTTTGGTTTACTGTATTTCTTCCTTCATATTGTACTGTAAGGTTTCTTTGATCATTTTCTTCATTTCTTTGTAACACTTCCTTTAGTGTTGCCTTGAATATGAGCTGATTCTCTTTAATTTATCATTATGTGGTAAATGTCTATATTCTTACTGGTTATAGGATTCTGGGTTACTGGCTACTTTGAAGATTTTCTTGGCTTTAGTGTTCGAAAGTTTTTTTTTGGGGTGTCATGGTGTGACTCCCTTAAGAGTTTGTCCTGTTTGAAGATTTGCTCAGCTCTTTAGACTTAACCTTTTGCCAGGTTTGTAGTTTGCAGCCATTATTTCTCTGAGTACGTCTTCAGGATGATACTTCTGTCCTATGTTTACAGTGTTCTGCAGATCTTTTGGTGTAGTCCCAACAGTACAAGTCTGATCATCTTTTGGCTGTTTTTCTTTTTGACTCTTTTTTGTGTGTGTGTGTGTCTAGATTGGGTTGTTTCTATTTTGTTCCAGTTCACTGATTCTTTCCTCTTTCAGTTCTGCTATTGAGTCCATGTACTCAACCTCCCCATTTATCCTATTTTTAAGTTATAATGTTTTCTTTGGCTCCTCACATCTTTTATTTGCCCAAAGTTTTTTCGCTTTCTCTTTCTCTTGCTGAATCTCTTACAGGCATGTTTATAATTTCTCTTGAAGCATTTATCATGACTGCTTTATCTTAGCCAGGTAACTAATGTTTCTGTTATCTTGGTATTGGGATCTTTTATTTATCTCCTTCCATCAGAATCTTTACAGTTCTTGCTGGTGAAGAGTGAATTTTAGTTGTAACTAGGCTTACGTTATGTTAGATTCTGGATCTTAAACTTTCCTTTAGCCGACTTCTCTCTAAAACCCATAGCAAAGGAAGGAAGGGTACTGTCTCTGCTACCAGGAGATACAGAAATTCAGATTCTAGGGCCAGTTACCTGTGCCTATGTTAGAAGCACAAGGGTCTGAGTTCGATCACTGGTATCACAAAAAAAAAAAATTCAGATTCTACTTACCTTTTGTTGATATATCTGAGATTAGAAAACCCTTATTGCTGTTGGGTGGAGGTGGTAGTTTTAGTTTCTCACATATACTCCACAGACATTGCTCTGGTGTGGCCTTCTTACTGCCAGCAGATGGTGGAATTCTTGACTCTACTTAGCTTCTTCTGGGCTTCCACCGAAGAAACTCAACCGAAGCTTCATTACTGATGGAGAGGGAGGTACACGGGACTGAATGGCCAGTTTGGACCCTACCCTTTGATGTGTGGAGCAGCTCATTACTTCCCTAACGAGAGTGAAAGCCTAGACTTCTCATGTAGTCTGTGCTAGCAGGTAGAATAGGGCTGTGTTTTTCTTTGGTACTTTAAAATTATTTTGTCTTTCTAGTCAGCTCTTGCTACATGTTTGGCTTTTGTTCTTTTTTGTTATTGTTGTTGGCTTTGCGAGGTTTTTTTTTAGGGTTTTTGGGGGGGTTTACTTTCCTTGGTAGCTCCATTTTAAGGCTTCTCTCTCTCTCTTTTCTTTTTTTTTGCTGACTGTCTCTTTTTACTTGGGATGTATATGGCGTGAAGAGTAAACCCAGGAACCACCGCTGTGCCGCTCCTCAGCTCCAGAGGTGTCTAGCCGTTCTGTTTTCTCCGTGTTTCAGTCTTATATGTTTCACATGTCATGTGTAGCATTTTTAGTTGTATTCAGCAAGAGGAATTTGGAAAAATATGATTATGCCATTTGTCCTGAAAATTCTGTTGTTTTTTATTCCTTCCTTCTAAGGATCCTGTATCATGTGTTAATTGGAAAGTTTTTTGTTCCTGTTGATGTTACCTTTACCCTATGAACATCTTTTTTTCTTTTTCCAAGCAGTGGAGAGTAATTATAAATTGAAAGAAATTCCAAAGATGGGCCGGAGGGTTAGCTCAGTGGTTCCAGCCCCTGCCTCGCAAGTGCAAGGTCCTGAGTTCGATCCCCGGTAACCATATATAATGCTGGGCGTGGTGACTCACGCCCACCAACAATCAATACCACATACCACAATGCCGGGTGTGGTGGCTCACGCCTGTCATCCCAGCACTCGGGAGGCAGAGACAGGAGGATTGCTGAGTTCAAGGCTTGCCTGGGCTCCATAGTGAGCTCAGGGCCAGCCTGAACTACAAAGTGAGACCCTGTCTCAAAAAAAAAAAAAAACAAAAAAACAAAACAAATTCCAAAGAGCAAAGAGACATTGGTAAAAATATACTCTTGGGCCTCATTTGTACTGTATGAGAGTCGTAAATAAATTTTTTTAATTGAATTCTTTATTGGTACAATTTATATACATCTCACAAACACACATAACATTGGGGAATTTGTACCAATACATGACACAAGTTAATTCTCGTTTTTACCCATATCTCTACCCACCCCACATCTTCCCACCTCCTATACACATGCTCTTTTATTTTCTTTCAGAATTATATTTATTCCTTCCCTTCATTACTTTCCCACACCAAATTTCCTTTGGAAATTTCCCATTCTACAAAAACTGTCATACTTTCTAGAGTTCATTTGCTTCTACAGGTGCTCATATTAAAGAGAAGATCCGGTATTTGCCAATCTGTGATCTGTTTATTTCACTTATTAGTGTGTCCTCCAGGTGTATCCATTTGCACATAAATGAATCAATCTTATCATTCTTTATGGCAGAGTAATACTCCATTAAAAAACCCCACGTCTTCTTTATCCAGTCTCCAGTTGATGGGCATTTGGATTGTTTCTAAGATTGAGCTATCAGTAAACAGTTTTTTTTTTTTTTTTTGAGACAGGGTCTCGCTTTGTAGTTCAGGCTGGCTCTGAGCTCACTATGTAGCCCAGGGAAGCCTCGAACTCAGAAATCTGCTTGTCTCTGCCTCCCAAGTGCTGGGATGACAGGCGTGAGCCACCACGCCCGGCAGTAAACAAATTTTTTAATGTTTGGGAATAGTTTTTAATTTACAAAGAAAGATTTTAGAAGGAAGGTTCATAATTATAAATAGCAGTCAACTCCATCTAGTTTCTCACTAGAAAGTAGTAGAAACACATCAATATAGGTCTGGTTAATGGGCTGCTTATCTGATGTGGAGGTGTTTTTGGTTTTTATCAAAATACACTTAACAGAAAAAGGTCCCACTAATTTACACATACCAACTATGCATGTATCCTAAGAATATGACTGGATGAAAGTATAAAAGGACCATAGCAAGATAAAGAGCTGTACACATATGAGAAAGTGATACTTTTATAATTTTTATTTTTGCAAAGATAGCAGCACGTTTTTATTTATAATTTGTAGAGCCTTAAAATTGAAAGAGATTGTAAGGTCAAATAACTTTACTATTTCTTGCATCCATGTAACTCAGCTTCTTTGATGACAAAGCTCCACTACTTGATAGATTGGGACATTTTACCTTTGATAGCTCTAATAGCTAGCAGCTAGTTCTATTCTGAATTAGCCTTTAGATCCTGTTTATCGGTTCTTACTGTTTTTGAGTCTAGTCTTTGACAAGAGTATGAGGGGGAGATCACTTTCTCTCAGAATTGTGCTCATTACTAAATACGTTGTCCTTCCACTTTACTTTTCATGGCTAAGGTCCTTTTCAATTTTGTCTGCCTTGTTCATTCTGTATTTCTCTAATCTTTTTTTTTTTTTTTTGGAGACAGGGTCTCACTTTGTAGTTCAGGTTGTCCCTGAGCTCACTATGTAGCCCAGGCAAGCTTCGAACTCAGCAATCCTCCTGTCTCTGCCTCCCGAGTGCTGGGATGACAGGTGTGAGCCACCACGCCCAGCACTGTGGTGTGTGGTATTGATTGTTGGTGGGTGTGAGTCTCCACGCCCAGCATTGTATGTGGTTACCGGGGATCGAACTCAGGACCTTGCGCTTGTGAGGCAGGCGCCGGAACCACTGAGCTAGCCTTCTGTTCTGAGTATTTCTCTAATCTTAAGTAGAACTATGGCATTCTGAACCACATATACCACTTGTATAGCATGGCCAAGAGCTTGGCTCCCTGAAGTACTGCCCTGTGCTATTTTTCATTGTTTATACATAACAGAAGTCTTTTTGAGAGCATTTGAGATGTTGAAAGTACTTTGAAGTTGTTGTGTTTGCTTTTATTTTTGACACAAAGCTGTAGAATTTATAAGTGGTTGTGGGCCCAGGATTTTTTCTTTCCTTAGTGAGTTAACTCTTACCAAGTCAGCTTTATTTTGCTGCTTAATGCAGTAGGGTTCTTAAAAAAAAATCTAAACACAAGACTTCCACTTACCATTACAATGTTTTCTTGTTAGTTTCATGGCATTCCCAGATTTTTATTGCTCTTTAATTCATTATATTTGTCATTTTTCTCTCTGCTTTGCTTCTACCTCCTACCCCTATTTAGTTACATTCACTTTTAATCATTGTAACCATGTCTATTAAAAGTATTGGTAAGGCAGAGTCCGCTGCAGAGCACTGCTAGAGCACTTCCATATTGACATCAATCCATTAAGCTTTTTTAGAATACTCAGTTGAACATGATATAATTTTTAAATTTCCAATAAACTGAAAAATAATATTTTCTGAGGCAGTAAATTATTAGTAACTGTGCCAGTTGTTAGAGAAAATCAGATGATTTTAATGTATTTTTTGAAAATTGAAATATTGTAGTATTTATCATGGTTTCACTTACCTATTTTAAAAATATTCCAGGAAATCCACTTACCCAGGATATATTGAATCTCTCTCTGGAACCGGATGGAACGAGAAGGCTACTGAACTATTTGCTTGATAATTTGTCAGGTACTGCAAAAAGAAGTAAGTGGTCATTTGTTTAAACCTTTTTATTAGGAAGACATATAAGAATATTGCTTAATTTTATGTTTTCTATATTTAACTAGTTTCCACAGAACAGCCACCTCCAAGATCTTGGATTATGCTACAAGAACCAGATAGAACAAGGCCAACTGGTTGGTAACCTAATGTTTGACTCTTATTTTTACTTAGTCCAGTTTTTATTGGGTCTTTTCTTATTTTAACTTTCATTTTGGCTTACTTAGCTCTTATTTATACTCTGTTGACATGCTTTGGGTCAGTGGTGTTGAACCTCCACTATGTGTGCCACAGCAGGCTGCTTGTCATCTTTGAGAGCTCTAAAAGGTTCGTCATCACTGCTTGGGTGATGGACCCCAGACATTTCCTTAACGTTTGTTAATTCTTCTCAGAATGCCTATGGTTGATGTGGTTTGAGAGGTCATAATAGAGACTTCGCTCTTGTTCATCAGTCCTCTCTGAATGCGGTGCAGGAAGAAGCATCCTTCTCACATAGGTGCAGTTTTATGTTCCAGGGACCTTCAGCTCTGTCTGAAGGCAATTTTGATTGTCACAGCTGGGAAAAGTGCTGTGGAGATCTAGTGACTAAAGGCCAACACTGCTGCCAACCGTCCCTCTGACAGATTACCCACCCAGAATGTCAGCAGTGCCACTGTTGGGAAACTACTATACAGTCAAATTCATTCATAAATAAATACACCAAGATCTTTCTGTAGTGGAAGTTTTCAAATCCTAATATGTTCCAAATGTATTTATTATCCTAAGTTTTATGAAAATAGTTGGGAGCTCCCATGACTGTAACAGAATTTGGTCTATAATACTCATTTTTGCATGAATTAAGAGTATGGGCATGACATTATTTCGTTGTACTTTGCTTTATTGTGCTTCACAGATACTGTGGTTTTTTGTTTTTTAAATTGAAGGTTTGCAGCAATGCTATGCTGAGTAAGTCTGCCATCATTTTCTTAATAGCTCAGATAATGTTGATAAATTTTATCAGTGAAGTATATATTTAGTTATGTGCCCCTTTTAAGACATTCTTTTACCCACTGAAGGTAATATAGTGTATAAATGTTAATATTTATGCACACTAGGAAGCCAAAAATTTCATGTGATGTTTAGACTCATGCTGTCTCTTAGGTGTGCCTGTAGTTGCTCTATTTAAGAATACTGGGGGGAGGGTGCCAGAGATTTAGCTCAGTGGTTCTGGTGCCTGCCTCATAAGCGCAAGGTCCTGAGTTTGATCCCTGGTAACTACATACAATGTTGGGTATGCTGACTCACGCCCATCAGCAATGAATACCACATACCACAGTGCTGAGCGTGGTGGCTCACGCCTGTCATCCCAGCACTCGGGAGGCAGAGACAGGAGGATTGCTGAGTTCGAGCCTTGCCTGGGCTACATAGTGAGCTCAGGGCCAGCCTGAACTACAAAGTGAGACCCTGTCTCAAAAAAAAAAAAAAAAAAAAAAAAAAAAAAAAAAAAAAAAAAAAAAAAAAAAAAAAAAAAAAGAATACCTGGGGGCAGGGATTTAATTCAGTGTTTCCAGTGTCTGCCTTGCAAGCGCAGAGTTCCAAGTTTGATCCCTGGCAACCACATACCACAGTGGTGGGCATGTTGACTCACACCCACCAGCAATCTGTACCATATACCACAGTGCCAGGTATGGTGGTTCGTGGGAGGCAGATGCAGGAGGATTGCTGTGAGTTCGAGGCTAGTCTAGGCGAGACCCTATCTTAAAAAGAAAATACTAGGCATATTCACTAAAATGCAGCCTTTTTGTTTTCTACATCCTACATTAAGAATCAGTGACTTGGTGTAAGAAGTAGAGAAACGAGGAACCTTGTTTTTAGAGGTTGAAAGGCTCAGAATCTTAGTCTTTAAGCTTCAGACTTTCCTTGTTTCTATAGCAGATAACACATTGTACTCTGATTTGTTTGGTATTTCTTTTCATTGTCTGTATTTATATCCTCTGACATACTGTGGCATTTTAGTAATATAGATTGAATAAAGACAGACTTAACATTTAAGTAAAAACTATTACTGAAGTTGCCCTTTTTTTTCTGCCATGTGTGTGAATAAGTAAAGTTAATCTTTTCTACAGCCTTGTTTTCTGTCATGTGCTATAATGTTCTTTGTGATAAATATGCGACCCGGCAGTTATATGGCTACTGTCCATCATGGGCACTAAATTGGGACTACAGGAAAAAGGCCATTATTCAAGAAATCTTGAGCTGCAATGCTGATATTATAAGTCTTCAGGTAAGTCACAGAGATGAATTTTTAAACTGCAGAAATCTCCCAACATTGACAAAGCAGGGAACAGATTCACTAGAACACATTACACTTCCATATTTGAGATTGTAGTTTCAGTGTTTCTTAAAATCCTAGTTTTTTTCTGTTTTTAGTGAATCATAAATGTACCGCCTGCTTTGCTTTGTAGTACTGTGGTACCAAGTAAAGCAAATACGTTAAGCCAGATTTTAAGCCTTTACGACAGCAGCGTGTATCCACCTCCCTCCCTCCCACAGTGTCTCCGTACACTGTTTTTGAGTTGGGCAGCAAAGTAACTGAAACTGTGGTATCACCTAAGTAATTTTATTTTATCACTAGTGTTGAAAGAGTAATTAGGGCACGGTGGGGAAAAGAATTGGAGCTTAAGTACAGTAACTTTGGTTTCTTAGTCCAGCTATCATAGTAATTTAAAAATCTTAGGCAAATCACTCTCCTCATGAGTCTGAAATTATGATCTGTGAAGTTCCGTCTATTTCTGTGATTTTTATTTTATCCTAAGACAAAGACATAGTACATTCTTGTAAGTGTATGTCTTCTCATTCGTTACTCCTAAATAGCAAAGAATTGACCTTGGCAGTAACAGATTCCTGTAAAAGAACAAGTGTGTGTTGTGTTGGTTTCAGATGTTTTAGTCCTTTACTGTGTCAGTGTTTTAGGGTATACATACAGAATTATTGTGTCAGGCTAATCTTTGTCCTGTGAAGTAACTTTGCTGTTTACACTATTTTCAGGAGGTTGAAACAGAACAGTATTACAGTTTTTTTCTGGTAGAACTGAAAGAACGTGGCTATAATGGATTCTTTAGTCCAAAGTCTCGAGCTAGGACAATGTCAGAACAAGAAAGAAAACATGTGGATGGCTGTGCAATATTCTTCAAAACAGAAAAGTAAGACTTGATTTAAAAAAAAATGCTCTCAGTATTTGCAGGGTGGGGACCAAAGTTGTGGAAATTAATTGGCAAATAAGAGAATAAGGCCCTATTATTAATCAAGAAAACATTACTATTAGGTGTTTTTGTTTGTTTTTAATCATGAGAAATAACTTTGTTTTTTAGACATGCTTAAAGTGCTGCTGTTTCTTCAGGTGTTACTAGGACTTCAGTGGTTACTCGAAGTACTACATCTTTAACATTCCCTGTAGAATGATAGAAATTCTTAAACTTATGTTTTGGAAAATTATTTATAAATTAGAAGATGGACTATTCCAGCATGAAACCTAAATAAAGATTACTGCATTACATTAATTTGTAAAGGTATTTCAAGATGTTATTTTTATCAATAACAGATTGAAAAACAACTTTGAATGTATGTGAGAAGGTTGGTGCTGAGTGTGAAGGGTTTTCAATAATGTGATTTAAGTGCCATAGTATGTGTTAAGTTTGGAAAAACTAGATTTCCCACAGTGTTCATATCTTGCTATTTCCAGTTCTTTGTTTATGTGTGTGTTTTGTTTCTGTTTTAGATTTACTTTGGTTCAGAAACACACTGTTGAATTTAATCAGCTAGCAATGGCAAATTCAGAAGGGTCTGAAGCTATGCTGAACAGAGTCATGACAAAAGATAATATTGGAGTTGCAGTTCTGCTAGAACTTCGAAAGGAATTGGTTGAAATGTCGTGTGAGTGGCCCTTTCACTTTCTGTAAAATTGTTCTCCAAAATTTAATAATTCCGATTAGACATCTTCAAAAAGATTAAAACACAGACATGTCATTATATATTAATGGTCTTGTCTAACACCTGAAAAAACTCAGTGAGAATTTGTTTTGTAAAACATCTTTTTCCACAAAGCTTAAGATATGAAAGCATTGATAAGAAAAATACTACAAACTTCAAGAGCTAAACTTTTATTTATCTCAGGAGTTTTTCCAATGAAAGAAACACTGAAGTAAATATTAATTAAAATAGTTACCAATGGATAAAAATTCCATAATAAGTCTTGTCAGCAGTGATATTCTGTAAGCTAACTTCCTGTTCTCCTTGTAATAATTATATGAAAGGTCTTGAGTTTTAGAAAATAGTCCATTTACTTATAATTGAATGCATATATAGAATGGTTATCATGGTAAGAACTGAAACTTCTGAATACTTAGATTAAAGGATGTTAAAGATAGACAATAGTACTTAATGTTTTCTTAAATATATCTATGACAAGCAGTTTAGATGTATTATTTCCAGGTGATACCATGCCTAAACTGCCTGTCATAGGTGATACCACATGTAAACTAAGACTGAAAGTTTCATGGAGACAAGATATTCTAAGTAGAATGGGTTATATGGATATGAATGGTGAGTTCTTCTGTGCTAGAAGTTATCACCTGGATGTGTAGATGCCTGTACTGCATGTCCTTGTCAGTGAATAGATGGGGAATTAAATTTTGGGATCCTTTTCTATTTTGAGACTGACAGTCACTTTGCTTTCAGACTAAGAATCTGTGGGCTGATGGCTGGGTTTTTGTCTGTTTGTTTTCTTCTTACCTAATGTAGCTGGAAAACCACAGCTTGGAATAGAAAAACAACTTATTCTTGTGGCTAATGCTCATATGCATTGGGACCCTGAATACTCCGATGTGAAGTTGGTACAAACTATGATGTTCCTCTCAGAAGTGAAGAATATTATTGATAAAGCCTCTCGAAGCCTCAAATCTAATGTATTGGATGAATTTGGAACTATTCCACTTGTATTATGTGCAGATCTTAATTCTTTGCCAGACTCTGGTAAGAAAAGAATCCTATTTTATACATACATATATATATATGGAAAGAGTCCTAGTTTAGACTTAAAATGTTTTTGTAATATATTGTTCTTCATAATTCCAAATTTAGTCCAAATAAAAGTTGAGTTTGTATTGGCAGTTAGGAGCCAGTTTTTTTTTTTTTTTTTTTTGAGACAGGGTCTCGCTTTGTAGTTCAGGCTGGCCCTGAGCTCACTATGTAGCCCAGGCAAGCTGCCGCGAACTCAGCAATCCTCTTGTCTCTGTCTCCCGAGTGCTGGGATGACAGGCGTGAGCCACCACGCCCGGCACATTGTGGTATGCGGCGTTGATTGCTGGTGGGCGTGAGTCTCCACGCCCAGCATTATATGTGGTTTCCGGGGATCGAACTCAGGACCTTGCGCTTGCGAGACAGGCGCCGGAACCACTGAGCTAACCCTCCGGCCCTAGGAGCCAGTTTTAAAAATTTTCGTGTGTGGTATATAGAGACGTAATTATGGAAAAGAATTGGTATTATGGGAAACCCGAGAAAGTATTAATCATCTTTGATAAACATGTGAATGATACAGGCTGAACATCCCTAATCCAAAGTTGGCAGTGCTCCTACATCCAAAACTTCCAAGCACTGACATGAAGCCACAAATGGGAAGTTCCATACCATGCAACTTTCATGCACAAAATTACTTAAAATTCTGTACAGGATTCCCTTCAGGCTACATATATAAGGTGTATATGAAATATAAATGAATTTCCTGTTAAAACTTGGGACCCCTCCTCAAGATCATTGCATATGTGCAAGTATCCTAAAATCTGAGATCTAAAATTTGTAGACCCAGGTATCATAGATAAGGAATATTCAGTTTGATAACTTGAAATACCTTGTAGATAAAGTTACTATCCTAAATCATGTAATCCACATTCCAAAAAGTTTACTCAGTCCACTTTTTTAGGATTCTGGCATATGGTAATATGAACTTAGAAATTGATCAATCCTTTATTACATGATCTTTGTTTGGTTTTTATTTGTTTGTTGCGACAGGGTCTTGCTATATATATAGTTCGTATTAGCCTTGAACTCACTTGTAGCTTGGCCTGGACTCGAACTTAATGAGATCCTCCTTGCTCAGCCTCCCGAGTGCTGGCCACAATCCTAAAATGTTTTTCTTTGGTGGGGGGTGGGTAACCAGGGATCAAACCCAAGATTTCGCACTTATCAGGCAGGTATGGTGCCACTGAGCTACATCTGTGGCCTTAAAATATGTTTCTTTTAAGTAAGTTACTCAAAAAAATACACCTTAGATAGGAATTGGTATCCTTTGTTTACACGGATCATTCAAGTCATTTTAATAAAAAAGAGCAGGGATCTTGTCAATTTTTTTTTTAATCACAAAGTAGATATATTTGGGGGGGGTGAGGGTTTGAGGGAGGGCAGGGAATGGGAAAAAAATAAGAAATCAAGATATATCATATACAGGTACAAATTCTCAATGAAGAATGTGATTATAATGCATTCCTAAGATGTACCGGTAGATTCAATTTATTTTTTCTAAAAATCACGAAGGGGAAGGAAAACTGATCTTGAATATATGTTTTAGCATACATAGTATGTCAAGTAAACCATAGCCCTGTAATAGTGAATAATTCTCTTTGTGTTTTAGCTTTTTGTTCATACTCTTGGATACACAGGACCACCTTCCTCTGGGCTTGCATGCAAGCACTCACTCATTCTTGCCTTTGTGGCAGATGAATTTGGTGGGTCATTATTGCTATCACAATACCTAAGAGCCACAAAGAAGAAAAATGTCTTCAGATTTGTTTTTAAGGAAAATGAAAGTATGGTTCAGATTTGTATTTCTTCATCTCATCAAGGTGTCTAGATATTACTAATACTGAAAGAATCGATCAGTTTCTGATGATTTTCTATATGCTTTCCATCCTCTATATAGTTACAGGGAGCAAGGAGACAAAAGCACAGTATGTTTAAGGAAGTACATGAGATATCATTCATTCATGTTGACTAAATGAAAATATATTTGGAGAGTCTGTTTTGTACTTGGGAAATTGAGAGCATACTGTCCAGGGTGGTGAAATTGCTCTGTAACTAACTGGTGAAATTCCTTTCTGTAGTTTGCAGTATTATAAAGTGACCTGTAAAATCCAAAGGTTAGAATTAAATATCCTGTAAATAATTTAAGCAGAAATACATGTACTAAGATGTTGACTGTGGTATTTATCTTTAGTTCTTTTTAAAAAGTAGAAACCTCAGGGCCGGAGGATTGGCTCAGTGGTTCTGGCACCTGCCTCGCAAGTGCAAGGTCCTGAGTTCGATCCCTGGTGACCTGCTGAGCGTGGAGACTCACGCCCACCAGCCATCAATACTACATACCACAGTGACAGGCGTGAGCCACCATGTCCGGCATTGTGGTATGCGGTGTTGGTTGTTGGTGGGCGTGTCTCCACGCCGAGCATTATATGTGGTTACCGGGGATCAAACTCAGGACCTTGCGCTTGTGAGGCAGGTGCCGGAACCACTGAGCTAACCCTCCGGCCTGAAACCTTATTTTTTTTTTTTTTTTTTTTT
>PVIC010011442.1:0-41380 GCA_004025085.1 Thryonomys swinderianus | reverse complement strand
TTTTTTTTTTTTTTTTGCTTTTTGGAGACAGGGTCTTGCTTTGTAGTTCAGGCTGGCCCTGAGCTCACTATGGTGCCCAGGCAAGCTGCCACGAACTCAGCAATCCTCCCGTCTCTGCCTCCCGAGTGCTGGGATTACAGGCGTGAGCCACCACGCCCAGCATTATATGTGGTAACCGGGGATCGAACTCAGGTCCTTATGCTTGCAAGGCAGGCGCCGGAACCACTGAGCTAACCCTCCGGCCCTAGGTTTAGTTTCTTTTAAAACAGGGTCTCACTACGTGGCCCAGGCTGGCCTTGAGCTAGTGGCAATCCTCCTGTAGGCATGTACCATCACAACAGGCCATGGGGTTGGTTCTTTCTGAAGGTTGCGGAAGGATCAACTCCTGACCTTGATTCTTGGCTTGTAGACAGCCATCATCTCCCTCTGCCTCTTTAGATTTTCTTCCCTTTGTACCAATCTGCGTCTATATTTACTAAAAAGGAACCTGTTCTACTGGATCATCCCACACCCTAATGACTGCGTTTTAATTCAATTACCTGTGGAAAGACTCTATCTCCAAACAAGGTCACCTTCTGAGGACTAGGGCCGTGGCGGGCACACCAAGCCCTCTCTGTTAGCATGCCAGTGAGGTGGTCCCAGCCAAGGCTTGGGAATTGTCAACACAAAGAAAAGATCACATTAACTGTGCAAAAGCACTCCAGATGCAAAACTTCCTCCTTTCAATAAAACACTTTGTATTATTGAAAGCTCTAGTATTGTGTCTTTCTTTTGATATAAGAGATGTTAAACATGAGCTGTTTTTTCTAAACTGAAACCTCAGTATTTGGGTTTAATCATACTGTTGATATTTTATGACAAATAAGTGGGGTTTAGGTTGCACTTTGGGGGCTCAATGTCTAAAAGGTTCACTCACCATCACCGGACTAGGGGCCGACATATGAAATACATGTGTGTGAGTGCCCGTGTGCATGTGTCTGTGTGTTATGTGATCAAACCCAGGGCTTCGTGGATGCCAAGCACATGCTTTCCACCCCAAACCCAGCGCAAAACTTTGAGGGAACACAATTTACTCCATATGAGAGATTGAGCTGTGGGGGAGCAGGCCAGAGAACTGATCATTCAAAAGTAGACAGTTGGATTCATAAGACGATTTATTGATGATGAAACATATTTTAAGATAAAAGAGTATGCAAACCAGGATGGTGGCTGACACCTCTGGGAGGCTGAGGCAGGAGAATCACATGTTAAGCCTCAATTGAGCAATTTAATGACTCAGTGAGATCCTGTTTTAAAACTTTAAGAGAGGTAGGGGGCAGGGTAAAGTTATTGAGTTCAGTCCTCACTAGCCCAAAAACAAAAGGGGCAATTTTCATGTGTAGTAGTGAGAACTGAACCATGAAACTTGAATGTGTTGAGCGAGTATCTCCCCCGAGCTACACCCAGCCCTGGGAAAAGGGAGGCAGACAGCAGAGTCCCTGTAAGGACAGAAGGGGACGCAAGTGCCACACAACAAGCCAAGGCGAGCCAAGGGTTGCTGGCGATCACCGCCAGTCAGAAGAGGCAAGGAAGGGTCCTCCCGAGAGCCTCCAGAGGAGTATGGGAAATGGGGTCTGGTGCTGCATTCCTGTATCTCAGCACTCGGGGGGCTGAGGGAGGAGGATCACCACAAGTTCCAGGCTATCCTGGGCCACACAGTGGCTTCAAGACCAGCCTGAACTACACAGAGAAACTCTGTCTCAGAATAGACACACATACACACACATGCACGCACGCACTCACGCACGCACATACATGACTCTATTTCAAAAGAAAATATAAAAAGGGCTGGGGATATAACTCAGTGCAAAAGCCTTGAATTCAATTTGCAGTAGCAAACAAACAAAAAAAAAAAAGAAAAGAAATTAAGAAAGAATAAAACCACTGGCCCAGCCAATGTCTTGGTTCCAGGCTTTTAGCCTCCAGGAGCATAAGAATAAAATTCTGTTGTTTAAACCTTGGAGTTCACGGTACTCTGTACCAATAGCCCTCGGAAACCAACACAGAGGGGTCCTCAGACTCAACTGAGCAGGCGGGGCTGTCTCCCTGCACCAGGGCTTGGCTGTGGGAGGCACCTCACAGCTGTGACTGGGGCAGAGCGGGAGGAGCCGCCCAGGCCCACATCCTCCAAGGAAAGTGCAGGTGCTTCCAGTGGCTGGAGCTTTGTGTTTCAGGCTGGCCCCGAGCTCACTATGTAGCCCAGGCCAGCTGTATGCTTGCTAGGCCCTAGCTGTACCCCTGACCGCAATCCTCCTGCCTCTGCCTCCCGAGTGCTGGAATTACAGGGATGAGCCACCACACCCAGCACCGTGGTATGTGGTATCTGTATCAAACTCAGGACCTTGTGCCTGTCAGGCAGACGCCAGAACCACTGAGCTAAAGTCCTAACCCTGTATTGTCTATTTTACCAAAATAAAAAATATTACATTTACTTGGCATGTAGTTAGGATCATAGCATTTACTTTTTCATTTTTGATTAGGGTCTCAATATGTGGTTCAGGCTGGTCTTGAGCTATGTAGCCCAGGTTAGCCTCAAACCTGGTGATCCTCCTGCCTCAGCCTCCTGGGTGCTGTTATTACAGGTGTCCATTACCATGTGTGGCTACCATTATTATATATTAATTTTCTGAAGCTAAATGGATAGTCAGGATTCTAATCTATGTGCATCTGAACCCCACAGCCATCACTTCAACCATTATACCATTTTGCAATTGAACTTCAGTCCAAGAGTTTATTTTTCTTTCCCTCATTTAACCGTGTATTGAGGTGGAGTCTTCCAGTGAGGGCGTGGCCTAAGCTAGTACCCTGCTGTTTTACCCTCTTGAGCCTACCACTACAACTGGCTAAAAGATTTTTTTTTTCCATTTTTTGGTGGCCCTGGGGATGGAATCCAGGGCCTTGCACATACACTTCTCAAAATATACTTGTGTTTCTTGTGTTTGGTGCTAGGATGGAACACAGGACCGCATGCTTGCTAGGCCCTAGCTGTACCCCTGACTTACATATCCAGCACAGCAGATTTTATTTATTGATATGTTTATTTTGTAGTCCTGGGGATTGAACCCGGCTCCTTCACACTTAACACACAGCCCCCGCTTTGTTTTTTACTTTTTAGAGACAGGACCTGGCTAAGTCACTAGGTTGCTCACTCAGGCTAGGCTCGAACTCATGATCTTTCTGCCTCAGCCTCACAGAGTACTGGGATTACAAATACATGGCACCATGCTCTGCTTTTCTTCTTTCAATTTTTTTTTTGCTGTTTTGAGACAGGGTCTCGCTTTGTAGTTCAGGCTGGCCCTGAGCTCACTATGGTGCCCAGGCAGGCCGCCGCGAACCCAGCAATCCTCCTGTCTCTGCCTCCCGGGTGCTGGGATGACAGGCGTGAGCCACCACGTCCGGCATTGTGGTATGCGGTGTTGATTGTTGGTGGGCGTGTCTCCACGCCCAGCATTCTATGTGGTTACCGGGGATCGAACTCAGGACCTTGTGCTTGCGAGGCAGGGGCCGGAACCACTGAGCTAACCCTCCAGCCCCTCTTCTTTCAATTTTTGATTTTCAAACAGTCTCGCTAAACTGCCTGGGCTGGCCTTGAACTTGCAGTTCTTCTGCCTCAGCCTACTGAATACCTCCTATCACAGGAGTGGGGATACATACATTAAAAGGAAGCTGGAGCATATAGATGGGCAAAAGAAAATACATTGTTTCTATCGTTTGAGATAAATCATTTTATATCCTCCAGATCTTTCCCACAACACATGCACACACAGGCATGCACACACATAGCATTGGCTATTTTATCTAGCAATGATTTTAAATGACCGTTTTATAATTTCTCCCAATGGCTGGCTGATTGTCTCACCGAAGGTTATCAGTTGCTGGCTGGCCTAGGGTGGCCTTGCTCAATTCTCAGGTGTGCAAAGCTGCCTCATGGCCTTGTGCTTCCAAAGTAGTCTACCTTGGTGAAACATAGAAATCCTGACCCAGCAAAAAAACAATTACATAAAAGTTTGCTGTTTGTATACTTACTGCACTGCGTGTAATTGTGAATAACTGAAAGGCAAATATGCATAGAACGGACTTCTACACCAGACACCAAGACATTCTTTGCGATAATCAAAATGCATCAACAGTTCTATGCAGCCTGTTGTTTCTAGTTTTTTTTTGATAGCGGGACCGAATTCAGGACCTTTACTAGCTTCAAGGCAGCCACCAGAACCTGAGCTAAATCCCCAGCCCAGCTTCTAGCTAATCTTTTTTTTTTTTTTTTGCTTTTTTTGGAGACAGGGTCTCGCTTTGTAGTTCAGGCTGGCCCTGAGCTCACTATGGTGTCCAGCCAAGCCGCCGTATGCGGCGTTGATTGCTGGTGGGCGTGTGTCTCCACGCCCAGCATTGTATGTGGTTTCCGGGGATAGAACTCAGGACCTTGAGCTTGCGAGGCAGGCACCGGAACCACTGAGCTAACCCTCCAGCCCCTTCTAGCTAATCTTATATTCACTGGCTGTATTTGGAGATAGTTAACAGCTGCATCAAGGACAAATGAGATGGGGTATGTACATCTTGTAACCGAAAGGAGGGAAAGAATGTCAGCAGATCTGTAATTTCTATGTCCATCGAGTACTGACTTTTTCAGGGACAACAGAATATGCCACTCCTCAGCTAGCCGCGGTAAGCTCAGGCCTGGAATCCCAGCATCTGGGAGGCAGAGGCAGGAGGACTGTCATGAGTTCAACTACAAAGTGAGACCCTCTCTCAAAAAACTATTTAAAAAAAGCAACATTGGGCCAGAAATTTAGCTCAGTGGTTTCAGCGCCTGCCTTGCAAGCACACAAAGTCCTGAGTTCAATCCCAGTAATCACATACAATGCTAGGTGTGGTGACTCTCGCCTGTAATCCCAGCACTCAGGAGGCAGAGACAGGACGATTGCTGAGTTCCAGGCTTGCCTGGGCTCCATAGTGAGCTCAGGGTCAGCCTGAACTACAAAGCAAGACCCTGTCTCAAAAAAAGAACAAGGCAACATTGCCCATTGCTTGAAGGTGGGACACTTGAGAAGCCAGACACCAGGAAGGGACTCGAAGGCAATGAGGACCTAAAACGCCACTGCTCTCAGCCCAGGTTTCACCAAGGAGGAAAAATGCGCCACTAGCAGGGTCAGCCCCCACCCGCCCGGCCAAAAAGCAAGAGTATATTTAAGACAGTAACAATAATAAAGGACACAAATAAAACACATCAGTTGTTTAATTAGGTTCTTAGTAAGAAATTTAGAACACTAATTTGTGAGGGTACATTCCATTTGTCAGAGCAAAAAGGGATCGCAGGTAGCCCCGGAGCTGAGGAACGGCTTTGATTTTTGGTAAAATCTGCGAGTCCACCGCTTTCTGATCCACCTTGCGTTGCTCTGAAATCTGGTATTTCTACACAAAGAGAAAAAGTAAACATTTAAAAACAAGCACAAATACCAAGCTACTTGGCTAACTACGGTACCCTGTCTCATGAAAACTCATCACCAAGACTACCTGGAGCACAAGTGAAAGCAAGCATACCACCCTTCTTTTGGAGCTGTGAAACACCCTCTGTCCATGTATAATAAAAGTAGTGTTTCTTATTCTGTCCACATTAGTACACATCAAGAATAAGAATATATTTCCAGTATAACAGGAAGCAATTTCTCAAGGGCTCCCCTAAAAAACCCTCATGATTCCATGTTGAGTTTCTAGCCCTCAGTATAATCTACTGAATTTAAAAGAATCTTGACTACTTTTCAGCATTTACAATTGTTTTTCCTTTTGTGCAGCAATGTTTACCCCTGTTTTCAGTCTCATCTGAGGCCGACAGGACAGAACCTCACCTCTTTCTCAGTGTCGAAGATCTCACCCTCCTGGTGTCTGGGTTTCCGCAGCTTCTTCTTCTTGAAGTAAGCGTCAGTGAGATGTTTTGGGATTTTCACGTTGCTGATATCAACTTTTGTGGAGGTGGCAATGACAAACTTCTGGTGTGTTCTACGCAGAGGAACACGGTTAAGGTTAAGAGGCCCTGAAGGAAAAAATTAATTTAGTCAGCTAAAAGGGAAATCATTTAACAACTGAGTAGGAATCAAGCCTGAATATTTCCAATCTTAAATTGTTTAGCCCCACTCCACTCCAATCTTTTCAGGTTTACAAACTCCATTCCAATGCCAAATGGTGGAATAATTACAGGTTTATGCAGGATGACTTCCTTGGAAATAGAGGACAATCACTGTGTATTTTAGTCAATAGTTACTTAATGTGTTGTCATAAAAAACTCAAATATCCACCACCATGCAACTCTCAAGTACACAAAGCAATGTAATGGGGCTCAGTAGCTCTTGGAATTAAGCAGTCTCCACAAAAGAGGTAGCAACTGCATAAACTATAAGTGTTTAAATGTCTAAATTTTGGCTAGGTGTGATGGGCGCACACATGTAATCCTAACTATTTGGGAGGCACAGGCAAGAGGATCACAAATTTCTTTTTTTTTTTTTGAGACTGGGTCTCACTTTGTAGGTCAGGCTGGCCCTGAGCTCGCTATGGTGCCCAGGCAAGCCGCTGCAAACTCAGCAATCCTCCTGTCTCTGCCTCCCGAGTGCTGGGATTACAGGTGTGAGCCACCACGCCTGGCATTGTGGTATGTGGTGTTGATTGTTGGTGGGCATAAGTCTCCGTGCCCAGCATTATATGTGGTTACCGGGGATTGAACTCAGGACCTTGCGCTTGCGAGGCAGGCGCCAGAACCACTGAGCTAACCCTCTGGCCCAGGAGGATCACAAATTTAAGGCCAGCTAGGGATTTAACTTAAGTGGTACTGTGCCTGCTTTGAAAGGACAAAGGCTCGAATTTGATCCCTGGTGCCAAGGAAAATCAATCAAGACCAGCCTAGATAACTTAGCAAGACAGTTTCAAAAAAACAGAGCAACATCAGCTGGGTATTTAGTGCAGCAGTCCTAGCACCTGACTTGCAAATGCAAGGTGCCGAGTTCAATCCCCCGTACTAGAAGGAAAAAACAAAATGACAAAACAAAAGGCACAACAAAGCAATTCCAGTGCCTGCCTCATGAACATAAGGTCCCAAGTTCAATCTAAGGCAGCAAAAAACCAAGCCAAGCCAAACCAAACACCATTAAAGTAAAAAAATATCAATCAAATTAGCACTTAAAAAAAAACCCCAGAGGACCGGAAGGTTAGCTCAGTGGTTCCGGCGCCTGCCTCGCAAGTGCAAGGACCTGAGTTCGATCCCTGGTAACCACATATAATGCTGGGCGTGGAGACACGCCCACCAACAACCAACACCGCATACCACAATGTTGGACGTGGTGGCTCACGCCTGTCATCCCAGCACTCAGGAGGCAGAGACAGGAGGATTGCTGAGTCCGCGGCGGCTTGCCTGGGCACCATAGTGAGCTCAGGGCCAGCCTGAACTACAAAGTGAGACCTTGTCTCCAAAAAGCAAAAAAAACCCCAAAAAACAAAAAACAAAAACAAAAAAAACCCCCAGAACAACATAATTAAAGCCCCAAATTTCAAGTAATGCAGTCAGGCATGATGGTTCACACCTGTAATTCACCAGAGGAGACCCAGGCAGGAGAATTGCTGGAGTTTGAGGTCAGCCCGGCTTACACAGTGAGATTTGTCTTAAAAACAAAACCAAAGCAGAGAATTAAAAAAAACTCAAGGATTTTCTTACCAGTCACAAGCAGCAACCCACTGTCCAGCTGCTTCAGGAAAACCACTCTCTGTAAATTAAATAGAATACTGTTAAACAGCAATTAAATTTGACTTATAAATTATTCAAGTCCAGGAGGCATCTAAATTTGGCAAAAGAAACTTCTTTATGC
The DNA here is from genome assembly GCA_004025085.1 of Thryonomys swinderianus. Taxonomy (NCBI): domain Eukaryota; kingdom Metazoa; phylum Chordata; class Mammalia; order Rodentia; family Thryonomyidae; genus Thryonomys; species Thryonomys swinderianus. The sequence continues at coordinate 33,491 of PVIC010011442.1, read as the reverse complement.
GTGTTGTTCAGTAAGTAGTTCTGGATGCAAACCACACTAGCCTATTGAAGTAAATCAAATATAAACATTTTGGAGTAAATGGGACCATGTCATAATACATTAATACAGTAAACAGTTGTATCATGGATTAAACTTGAAATTGGAAACAAGTCCCCCCATTCCACTATACATATAAAAGAATCCTGTATCCGAAGTGCAAACACATGATTGACACCCCCCACCGCAGCTGCCCAAGGACGCAAGGCAAGGCCCTCTGCTTACCTTGCCCCTGTGGCGCCCAGTGAGGATGATCAGGATGGTCCCAGGAGTGATGCTAGCTCGCAGCTTCCTCACATGCTGACTGAAGGGTTTTTTGCCATGGCTCAATAGCTTTCGGGGCACATCTTCGGTAGGATAGTATCTAGGCTGGAGAGAGCACATGGATCCCACTTAAGTCATTAAGCTCCAGACAGCCAGCTCACTTCCGTTATCTAAGAAACTTTTGCTCCAGCTGTTTTTACTTATTTGAAGTCTATACCGCTTTTCATTTTCCTAAGTAAATTGAAAATGTTGCTTCTGTATCTTCTATGTGCAAAACAGGATGGCAAAAATTTAACAATGTGTATTTAAACATAAAGATGGCACCCAGCAGGTTAAACTTGGGATAAAACCCCAGGGATGGCATGGCAAGGCACCTTTCTACAGTTCTGGAGCCGCACCCTCAAGCCTTGCTAGCTGCACCCCGTAGCATAAACTCTTTCAGAAAAACATGCCTGGGATCGGCGATGAGGTTCCCCTGCTATCCCAGCACTCAGGAGGATCATGGAGTTGAGGGCAAACCGGACTATGTAATGAGTTCAAGGGCAGCATGAACTGCATAGAGGGCCTTGACTCAGGGGCGAAAAACACACCTGATATGCTTTTTATACCTTAAAAACAAAGATGACATAGTTTCTTTTCCAATTAAAAAAAAAAAGTACACCATGTCTTCACCACTTCCACTGGACCTTCAGAGCAAAACAGCTTACTCCCATTTTATCCATGAAATAAAACAAATCGCACAAAAGTAGATATAGCACTGACAGTTCATGTAGTGTTAAGGTTCACATATATGGGCCAAGGATATAGCTCAGTGGCACTACACCTGGTAAGTGCAGGGTCCTGAGTTAAGATTCCTGGTACCACAAAAAACAAACACACATACACAAGGACTAAAGAACTACAATCACAGATGGGCCACATCTGTAATCCCAACAAGTAAGATCCAGTCTTAAAGAAAAACTATATCGCACAATACCTAGTATTTTGTTTCATGGGACCAAAAGCTGTACGTATGCGAGGCAAGCACTTTACAATGAACCACACTCCCAGACCTAATAACTGTTTTAACTCTACCACATTAACACTGTACTCTTCTACCGCAAACCTCAACAGAAGTAAAGGCCAGAAAAGTGACTTAAGGTTCAATGGTATATTTTTGTTTAGAGACAATTTCGCTAGGTGGTTCAGGCTGGCCTTGAACTCACAGGAATCTTCCTGCCTCAGCCTCCCACTGTGCACCACCAAGCCCGGACCCCCCCATTGTGCATTTTAAAACTAAATTGCAAAGTCAGAACCTTTTACCTTCCATTGGTGTGGCTGTTTAACAAAAACCGAGAAGTACTTCAAAACATCTCCACAGCACTGAAGCCCAACCTAAAAACCCATTTCAGTGTCCCTCAACTCTTACCATTTTGCGAAGCTTAACCACCCGGGTACCACCATTCTTGTCACCACCAACTGGTTTTGTGACAGTAGCAAGAACCTTCTCCTTCTTTTTCTTCTCAACCTATAAACAAATGCATCATTAAGTTCAGAGGCAGCAAAGCAAAGGTGAGAAATAATTTGCAGTAGTTCCCTCTTCCCTTACCTTGGATTTAGCAGCTGAGTATTTCCTCTTGTACAAAGCCTTTCTGGAGTACATAGCAGATCGGGAGTATCTACCAATTCCTCTAACCAGGACAGGGTTTCGGCTGCAGTGGGGCTGCCCCTTCTTGGTCTTTTTAGCCTTCTTTACATTAACCTTTTTAACCTTGCCAGCGGCAGCAGTCTTCTTGGCTTCAGGTTTCTGCTCTTTAGTATCTGGCTTCTCAGCTTTTTCGCCTGCCATCTATGAAAAAAAAAAGTTATTTAACTAATCATTCCATACACCGCAAAACTAAAGCTGTTCATAGATCGGCTGTGCCTTCCTACTACAAACCTTCGCCCCTGAAAATACAATCCCTCCGAAACTATTGACCTCTACCCTAACCCTCATGAAGGTAGTCAACTTTGGAGTTAGTCTCCTACATATTAGGAACTTTTGAGGATTTGGAAATACCTTGGTTATGCTTTATAGACATTGAGAGATCTTTAACAGTCTCCAAAAAATAGGAAGCAGAGTCTAGAACTTGAAACCGCTTGCTTTCAAAAAAGTCTCTGCTCTTAACCTTTAAGACCACTGTCTCACTCAAGAAATTCGGTTTAGGAGACCAGGACACAATTTCCCCAAACTCGGTCAAAATTTAACTACGACCGAGAGCGACTTCCGGTCGGGACGTGGGGAAACGAGAAGGCAGATCTTGGCTTGTAATACAAATCCCAACGTGGCTGAGATAAGCTGAGACTCAGAGGCGCATTCTGGAACTTGGGCCCGAGATTATCGAGTATACTGTCGCCCTGTCTCTCTAGCCTAGTTTGCTCACTGTGGCGCCTCTTAGCGCGCATCCTAACAGACCAAACGGGTTGCGAGCAGCCGGAGCCTCTACCACAATCCATCTCACCCTCTTTGCTCCCCGCCGTCAACCCAGACGGAAGAAATAAGGCGTCCAGTAGGCCTCTCAGATACCCCTGGGCATGTCCGACCCATGTAGGTGTCGACTTAAAGTCCTCTGGTCTTGGATGGTGAAGGATAGAAGTCGTGGAATCGAATGTCACACAGAGAGCTGCCATTCTTACCTTGCAAGATGGGAAAGAGGACTAAACGGGCGGCTTCCGGTGTATAAGCGACGACCGGAGGTGTCTAGTCTCACTTCCTTCCTGGTTAGGGGCATCCTGGGAAGTGTAGTTTTCCTCTATCCCGGGCATTGTACTATAGCCTGCTTAAGGAGATCTATTTCCCGGTAAACAGCCTTTTGAGTTAGTGTTTCACTTTAGTTGGGCGTTGTGGCGCACACCTATAAAGTCAGCCCTGGAAAGGCTGAGGCAGGAGGATCTCAGCAAGTTCAAGGGCAGCCTGGAATACATAGTGAAATCCTGTCTCAAAACAAAAATCAAAAGTCTTTCATGCTGGATGTGGTGGGTCACACCTGTAATCCCAGCACTCGGGAGGCAGAAGCAGGTGGATTGCTGAGTTCCAGGCTTGCCTGGACTACATAGTGAGCTCAGGGCCAGCTTGAACTACAAAGCGAGACCCTGTCTCAAAAAAAAAAAAAAAAAAGTTCTCTCTGTTCCCTCATTTGGTCTTGGCTGCCCAATGAGACAAATAGGAAGTACCAAGACACTTTTTTCTTGCTTGTGTACCTGACACCTTATAGAAAATAGTAATTGCTTCACTTCTGTCAAATAAGTGAAGAGACCAGAAAATCCTGAATGTATTTCTGGACACTGATTTAAAGTGACGACTTTTTTTTTTTTTTTTTTTGAGACAGGGTCTCTCTTTGTAGTTCAGGCTGGCCCTGAGCTCACTATGTAGTTCAGGCAAGCTGTGAACTCAGCAATCCTCCTGTCTCTGCCTCCCGAGTGCTGGGATGACAGGCGTGAGCCACCACGCCTGGCACTGTGGTATGTGGTATTGATTGCTGGTGGGTGTGAGTCACCATACCTGGTATTGTTGTGTGTGGTTACTGAGGATTGAACCAGGGACCTTGTGCTTTTGAGGCAAGTGCTGGAACCACTGAACTAAATATCTGGCCCAAAATGACTTTTTGTGGGTTTCTTTTGTTTTTCTTTTTGAGTCAGGATCTTGCCATGTAGTTAAGGCAATAAACTCGTGGTGATCCTCCAGCCTGCCCCAGTATCCCAAGTGCTAGGATTATAGGTGTACACCACTATGCCTGAGTAACAGCTTCTTTTTTAAAAATAGCAAAGTTTTATTAAAGGTAGGAGAAGAAATGGAGTCTGCAGAGCGAGTTTTGGCCCAGTAGAGTAGGAGAAAAGTCTACCCTACAGCCAAATGTAATGGTACATGCCTGTAATCTCAGCACTCATGAGGCTGAGACAGGAGGATTGCTGTGAGTTCTAGCCCAGTCTGGTCTACATAGTGAGTTCAAGGACAGCCTGAACTCCATAGTTTAAGCCCAGCTCCCCAAAAGTACAGCGTGAGAGGGGCTACCATGCAAGAGAGAACACAACGGTTTAAAGCGGCAACTTTTAATTTTACTAAGGACATTTAGAAACACTGTAAGAAGCTGAACATAGTGGGCACACCTGTATTTCCAGCATTTTCGGAGCCTGAGTCAGGAAGAGCAAGAGTTTGATCTTACCCTGGGTTCAACCCCCAATACCACTAGGAAAAAAAAAAAAAAGTTGTACTGCAAAGATTGCGTAGCATGTGTGAGGCCTGGGTCCAATTTCAGCCCTGCAAAAAAAAAAAGTTGTTTATTGAAGATGAAAAAGAAATATTCGCTCATACTAAAAATAAAAAAATAATCATTATTCTTTTGAAAAAGAACATGACCCTTTACTGCTTCACAACACCTAACCCAACACATGTAATGTACACAAATAATATATAAAAGAAATAAGGGGGGCCGGAGGGTTAGCTCAGTGGTTCCGGCGCCTGCCTCGCAAGCGCAAGGTCCTGAGTTCGATCCCCGGTAACCACATATAATGCTGGGCGTGGAGACACGCCCACCAACAATCAACGCCGCATACCACAATGCCGGACGTGGTGGCTCACGCCTGTAATCCCAGCACTCGGGAGGCAGAGACAGGAGGATTGCTGAGTCTGAGGCTTGCCTGGGCTCTATAGTGAGCTCAGGGACAGCCTGAACTACAAAGCGAGACCCTGTCTCAAAAAGAAAAGAAAAGAAAAGAAAAGAAAAAAGAAATAAGGGGAAAGAAAATCTATCGGGGATTTTCACCTGGTAAATGCCCTGAAATATTTAAGTGACCTAGCCGCTGATAAAAGCAGAACCGGACTCCCTCTTGTGTTTTGATGTGGTACTGCAAAGTTCACCATTCGTGGGTTCAACAAAATAGCATCAACATGTTGGTTATAGCGTGAATACTGTTAAGCACCTGATTTTGTCACATATAAAATGTTCTTTAATTTGTGCCCCACTTTTACCACAGAGAAGGCATTTTTGCAGAAACTGGAAGGGATTTAAAATGAAAACACTGAGACTTAATTACAGAGAATGATTTGACTAAAGTCACACATATACTTGAATTGCACACCGCACGTTGTCTCTCTGTGTTTCAGAAACACAGAAAACAAGTCCAGTAGGCAGTTGAGCTGCAAGAGGGGCACTGACTGTGAAAAGTGCTGGCTGGATGACAAATCTTGGCACATCTGTTTTCTCATTTATAGAACAGAGATAGAGCCAGGCATGATGGTGCAGCCTGTAATCTCAGCACTTAGGGCCAAAGCAGGAGGATCACTGTGAATTCAAGGCCAGTCTGAGCTACACAGTGAGATCATGTCTCATCTCAAAATAAATAAATAATAGTAACATATAAAATAAAACAGGGATGATATTGACAATATGGATAAGACCTATTCCTAAGTGTTGATATGAAGGTCAACATACTGATTTAGTCACTAAATCATTTTCTCGTAAGGAAGTTTGTGGAAGCCCCTCTTTGATGTAAAAACAAAGTAAAAGTCCCCTATCACACCCTGGAAATTTAATTAAATCTCTACCTATAAATGTAGAAACAGATAAAAATACATACACACATAACCACATGTATGCAAATACAGATACATATTATGAACCCATGGATTTGTATACATATATATATATCTGTACACACATGCATATCTCATTTAACAGGTAAACTAAATGTCAAGCATAATGGTGCACACCTGGAATCTCAGCACTCAGGATGCTGAGGCAGGAGGATCACCATGAGTTCACAGCCAGCCTGAACTACATAGCAAGACTTTGTCTCTCTCTCTCTCTCTCTCTCTCACACACACACACACACACACACACACACACACACAAAACCCTTAAATAAATCAGTAAGAGTAAACCAGAGGGACAGTGCAGGGGTACACACCTCTAATCCTACTGTGAAACTAAATTGCTGATCCCTAGGTAAAACTTTGCTTCAAAATAAACAAAAACAATTTAAAAAGAGGTGGGGATGTAATTGTATGTGAACACCCTGGGTTCAATCCCAAGGGCTTTCAAACAAATGAATAAATAAAAAGTAAAAAGTAAACTAGCGACAGTTGAACATGCCTGTAATTATAGCTACTTGGAAGGCTGAGGCAGAGGAACATTAAACTCAAGGCCACGGTTATCAATTTAGTGAGACTGTCTCAAAATTAAAAAGGCAAGATGTAGCTTCCTACTCAGAGCTTATAGCTTACTTTGAAGACAATGAAAGCAAGTGGTCTGAGAGTATAGCTCACCCCTGCCTGTATTCATTCCCCAGTAACACATGTGCATGCATGCACACACTTATGCACTAGTATAAAGTCAACATGGTAGCACATGCCTGTAACCCTGTGTCCTGGGAGGCTGAGTCAGGAGGGTCTTGAGTTCAAGGCCCATATAGACTACATAGGGAGGGCCTGTCTCAAAAAACCCAAAACAAACAAAAAAAATCCATGTGTGTGTGTGTGTGTATGAATATGTATAATGTATTTGAGTAGGTATGGGATGTACGTGGTGGTTTTAGAAGTATAGAGAAAAGTGTGAAAGTATACACACCAAACTGTTAGCACTGATGGGTGCTGGGATAAGGAGGATGGATACACTGAGAAGAAAATTACTATTTTATTTGGCTAGATGCAAGAAAATTGTATTGTTTTCATATTTGAAAAAATTCAACTAAATATCTTTTAAGTGAATTTTTTTTGAGCTTGTTATAAACCAGGCTCAGTGCTAGGCTCTAAAGATGAAGACGCCAAGGTCATGGTTTTAAAAGGAACTCATGATCTGGGGGGAGAGGCGAAGGTTTAGGCAGCAGGAATTTGCAATGTGTTTGTTGCTGATAGGCAGCCTCTGGAGCATAGGAAGGGGCCCTCTTTATTTTCAGAACATGGTCAAGGGTTGTATGCTAGTGCTCCTGGGAAGAGCTGCTAATATTGGAGCACAGTCTTGCATGACATTCGTTTCTAGATAGACAATAGAGTGAAGAATATGCCCAGCAAAAAAGTCTAACTTTTGAGAGCCAGGCAGGTGGCACACACCTGTAATCCCAGCATTTGGAAGGGTGAGACAGGAGGATCACTGTGAGTTTGAGGCCAGCCTGAACTATATAGGGAGATTCTGTCTCAAAACATAAGTAAATAGGGCCGGAGGGTTAGCTCAGTGGTTCCGGCGCCTGCCTCGCAAGCGCAAGGACCTGAGTTCGATCCTCGGTTACCACATATAATGCTGGGCGTGGTGGCTCACGCCTGTAATCCCAGCACTCGGGAGGCAGAGACAGGTGGATTGCTGAGTTCGCGGCAGCTTGCCTGGGCACCATAGTGAGCTCAGGGCCAGCCTGAACTACAAAGCAAGACCCTGTCTCCAAAAAGCAAACAAACAAACAAACAAACAAAAACATAAGTAAATAAATAAATTCCCAAAGGCAGCGATGGAAGAAACAGCAAGAGACTTTCTGGAAGCTGGCAGATTATGTGAGGGTGTTGGCAGAGGCCTTGTTTGATGTGCTAATACAAAGGTTTCAGCTTGATTCTCCAGGCTTTGCACCTCCTCCACACGACAGGGGAGGGACAGATTCGACCTCTACAAGAGGGTGCAGAATACATGAGTGTCTATTTTGGAAGGAAGGCAAGATGTAGCTTCCTACTCAGAGCTTATAGCTTACTTTGAAGACAATGAAAGCAATGTTTATGAAGCTCACACTTTGTTAGGGCATGGTGGCAAGAGGCTGTCAGGAGGCTGAGGCAATTTAGCAAGAGCCTGTCTCAAAATAAAAAAAGGAACGTCCAAGTAGTTTAGTACGGACTTAATCCCCAGTACTCAAACAACAACAACAAACCCTATGAATGCCCACTTTGACAGGAAATATTCTAAGTAGTTCACAAACCTACCCTATGGGATAGGTAGTTTTTCACTATGCAGTACAGGCTGGCCTTTGCCTTGAGATCCTCCCGCCTCAGTTTTTCATGTGCTGGGATCATAAGCAGGTACCACCCCCACCTTTGATTTTTTTTCTGTGGTTCTGGGGATTGAACCCAGAACTTCATCCCTACTATGTAACCACTCTAGCACTGAGATACATGATCAGCCTTAAAAGAAATTGTTTTGTTTTGTTTTTAGAGACAGAGGATAATTATGTAGGCCAGGCTGACCTCAAATTTGGGACGATTTTCCTCCTGAGTGCTGGCAATGCAGGTGTGTGCCACCACGCTTGGTGAGTTTTTTTTTTTTTTTGAGGCAGGGTCTTGCTTTGTAGTTCAGGCTGGCCCTGAGCTCATTAGGTAGCCCAGGCAGGCCTCGAACTCAACAGTCCTTCTGTCTCTGCCTCCCAGGTGCTGGGATTACAGGCGTGAGCCACCAGGCCCGGCAGAGAGTTCTTTGTATTTGAATGAGATGGGAGCATTAGGAGAAAAATAGAATCTGAAGTTATATAGATGCGGATTAAACTGGGTGAAGTGGCACATTCTTGTGGTTCTAGTTTCCCAGGATGGTGAGGCAGGAGGAGCTCAGGTTTCAGGCCAGCCTGGGCAACTTAGTGAGACTCTGTACCTCCAAACCACCTCTTTCTAAAAAGTAAATAAAATGGCCAAGGAAATAGTTTAATACTCCTGTATTACTCCTGTAATACTCAGTATTCAGTCCTGGGGCAGGGTGGGGGTGGGGATAATAGATGGGGATTAAAATTCTGCCTCTGTCGTTCCTAGATCTCTATTCTTTAATGAGTCATGTGGATATCTGTCAAATTTAACTTCATCTTATCACTTAGAGCCACAATAATCTCTGGTCATGGTCTGTTTCCAGCTTTACCTTTTTGTTCCAATCTTCGCAGAACACCCTAGGTAGACGCTTTTCTTTTCGTTTTTTTTTCTTTTTTGGTGGTGCTAGAGATTGAATCCAGGGCCTTTTGAAATGAATGAAACTCGACTTGCCAGTCAGAGCGGGGATGGGAACTGACAGGGCAGAAAGCACCCAATAGAGCGCATGAGAAGGTGAACGCGAGGTTTACACTCCGCAGCCGAAGATTAAAGAAAGGAACCACACAAATTTGGGAACTGCGCGGCGCAGGTGTCAGAAATATAGCCAGGTGCGAAAAGTTGCTCAGCTCCAGGGCCAGGGAAGCAGGAAGTGGCGGCGGGCGGCGCGCGGGATGACGTCACATTGGCGCCGGCGCGAGGGGCGGGGAAGGAGGAGGAGCGAGCCGGGTTTGGGGGGCGGCTGCACAGTCTCTGGGATCCCCAGGCCTGGAGGGGGGTCTGCGCGCGGCCGGCTGGCTCTGCCCTCCCGTCCGGTCCCGAGCGGGCCTCCCTCGGGCCAGCCTGATGTGACCGGGCGCAGCGGAGCCTGAGGAAGGAGCGGGTCCGTCGCGGAGCCGGAGAGCGGGAGGAACATGACATCCCGGAGGTGAGAAGCCCGGAGGGGCCCGGCAGGGGCCTTGGCCGGGCCCCCGCCGCGTCCGCTCGGCCCCGCCTAGGAGGGGGCGCCCCCGCTAGACTTCGGACTCTGGTCCTGGATGGGAGGTCGGCGCCTTCCCGACCCCCTCGCCCTCTTGGGGCCCTTCGGCCCGTGGCTTCCCCACCCCTCGGGTCCCCATTCATTTCCTGCCTCCCCGAGTTCCGGCTCCTGGAGCTCTGGGGATGCCCGTCTGGACTGGGGCAGGTAGTGTCGCTCGGAGAACCGCGGACGCCAGCGGCTGGGCTCGGCGCCGCATTCCTGACCCATTGCCTCATGAGAATTGCCTCATGGTGATTCCGAAATAAACCCGCGCACTTGGGGAGGCTCCTCTGCCCGGGACACGGGAGGGGAGCTGCACGGAGCCAGGTTTGCGACAGCAGAGTTGCGCTGGTCACTCCGCCGCGGGCGCACGTTCAGGGACTTTACCCAGGACCCCCGACTTCTTTGTGTTCCCCTTTGCATTTCCTTCTCCCCCCCTCACGTGCCAGAAATGGAAAAACTGATGGTATCTGCAGCCGCTAAGAAGTATTTCCTTCCTCTGCGATCTTCGCTTTGGGAGGTGGGAAGGAACGGAGCTTTATCTAGTTATTTAACCCTTCACTACAACCGCAAAAGTCAGGTAACTATCGTGGTTCCCGTTTTACGGATGTGGAAGCTGAGGCTGAGAAATAAAACATGCTAGTAAATGCCAGGATTTGAAGCTTAAGAGTTAGAAAGGGGATTAGTGAGTACTGAGATCCTTTGAAAGTTCAGGGTACTAATTCGACTCATAGCTAGCATTTACTTGGTTCCTATCAGGAGTCAAACACGTTTAATCCTCACAACTATCCTATGAGGCTAGTAATATTATTCTGTTGTAAAGATGAATAACCTGAGTTTTGAAAGTTAAGCCCTATGTCACACAGTTAATAGGTGGTGGAGCCAGGATCTGCCGTGTTAATTACCATGTGGCTGTTATTATTTTATATAACTGTTATTAATCATTGGTAAGCCTTAATTTTGTTGTTAAACACTAGTATGACCTCTGATTTTCAGATAATGAGCCTGCTATGTTGTGTCACCACTCTTTACACAGACGCACACATAAGACCCATTGTGTATTCTTTTCCATGGTTGTCCTGCTATGGCCATCTCCTTGAACATTAGAAAAATGATTTCAAGCTGTTGGGGTTATTTGAAGGAGATTTTTTTCAAAATATTAGGAATGTCTTCTTAAAACGTATACCTGCCTGTTACTCATTCATGGACATCAAACAAAAAAAGAAAAAAAAAACCCTGGAAACTCTTAGGGAGTGACTTGGACAGTTTCTTGGCACATGCTTGCCAATCTGGGTAATATATAACTGCATTTCAACAGGACGTGTATAGCCTCAAATGTTGTAATTCTTTAGGGAGCTTTTAAATAAAATGGTTGTCTATTCTTTAATCTGTCAAATAGTCATTGAGCCTTTTGTTCCTTGTGTCTGCTCTTCCAGACAAGTAGAGATCTCTGCTGTTTTAGGAGACAAAAAGACTGAGGGTACGGGGTGGGGAGGAGGCCCTAGTAGTAATAGGCCCTATATTGTCCAGCTTGTTAGCTTAGAAACAGAGAAGTGTGGGCATAACTAAAACAGCAAGTGGTCAAGATGACAGTTTGAAATGGAGTAATTCCTTTTTCCCCCCAGCCTTGGTCCATCTTACCCATTGTAGAGAAGGACTGGTGTACCTCCTAAAAAGTCAAGTTACAAATGAAAACATCACTGGCAATTAGGATTTTTTAAACAGCTCCCTGGGGATATAAATGACATAATAAACATGCATATATTAAAGTGTACAATTTGATGAACTTTTGAGGGGACAGGCTCTTGCTGTGTAGTTCAGGTTGGTCTGGAGCTCACTATGTGGTTTAGGTTAGCCTCAAACTCATAGGGGTCCTCCTGCCTCAGCCTTCTGAATATTAGGGTTACAGGTATGCACCACTGTGCCTGGCTGATTTGATAACTTTTGACATGTCTACATTTGGGAAACCATCACCACACTACAGATAATGAACATTCCATCCACCTCGTGAAGTTTTCTTGTGCCTTTTTATAATCCCTCTCGTTCTCAGGCAACCATTGTTTTGATTGTTATACATTATTTTGCATTTCCTAGACTTTTATGTAAATGGAATTAAGCAGGATGTTCTCTTTTTGTTTGGCTCCTTAGGTTCAGCACTGATATGCTAAGATTCATGTGTTTGACAGATAGTTCCTTAGTTTTTATTGCTTAGTCATACAGTATTTCCCTGTAAGATATACCTCAATTTGCCTATCGATCCAATGTTGATGCACATTTGGAGAGTTTGGCCATTGCAAACAAAAGATGCTCTGAAATCTTGTGTCCGCATGTTTGTGTGGATACATGATTTCATTTCTCTGTGGTTTATACCTATCAGTGGGGTGGCAGGATCGTTACAGTAGATACATATTTAACTTTTTCAGAAGTTGCAAACCTGTTTTAAAAGAGGTTTCTCTGTGTCCTTATCAACCCTTGATAGTATTTTTAATTTTACTGGATTTTTTTTGTAATTTAGTGCAGTTTTAATTTATATTTTTCCTAATGGTCAATAATGATTATCATTGTATGTACTTATTTGGCATCTATATATTTTATTTGCTTTTTTTTTGAGAGTATTGCTATATAGTTCATGATAGGCCATGCTTTAAAGCCTTGAACTCGTGATCCTCCTGCCTTGGCCTCGAGTTCTGGGTTTATAGGCATGTGCCATCTTTTGTATATGTGTTGGTTGATGTGTCTATTCAAATCTTTTGCTTGTTTTTTTTTAATCTAATTTTGTTTTTGTTGTTATTTTGAGCCAAATCGCATTATATATTCCAGGTGGGCCAGAGCAATCCATCTGCTTCAGCCTCCTAAGTGCTAGAATTACAGACAAGCATGGGTCACCAGTCAGGCTTCTAGTTTTCTTTTTGACATTTCTAGTTTTCTTTTTGACATTTCTTTGTAGAGTCTGAATACAAATGTTGTAAGAATCTCTGGCGTGTCTTGTCCTTTTCTTTTTGGCAGTACAGGGGATTAAACACAGGGCCTTGTGCTCACTGGCCTTTGACCTGCATCCCAAGCCATTTTTAATTGTTTTTATTTTTATTTTTATTTTTTGAGACAGGTTCTTGCTTTGTAGTTCAGGCTGGCCCTGAGCTCACTATGTAGCCCAGGCAAGCCTCAAACTCAGCAATCCTCCTGTCTCTGCCTCCCGAGTGCTGGGATGACAGACGCGAGCCACCACGCCCGGCACTTTTATTTTTTTTTCTTTTGAGACAGGGTCTCGCTTTGTAGTTCAGGCTGGCTCTGAGCTCACTATGTAGCCTAGGCAAGCTTCGAACTCAGCAATCCTCCTGCCTCTGCCTCCCGAGTGCTGGGATTACAGGCGTAATCCACCATGCCCGGCACTGTGCTATGTGGTATTGATTGTTGGTGGGCATGAGTCTCCATGCCCAGCATTGTATGTGGTTACCGGGGATTGAACTCAGGACCTTGCCCAAGCCATTTTTATTTTATTCTGAGGCAGAGTCTCAGGAAGTTGCTCTTGCTGGACCTGAACTCTTGCTCCTCTTGCCTCAGCTTCCTGAGCAGCTGGGTTTATAGGCAAGTCTTCCCATGCCCAACTTTCATTTTGCTTGGAAGACCTGGGCTTTTAATTTTAGTATATGTGCTGCTGAAGTGAGCATATAATTTTGATGGAGTTTATCAATTTGTTTATCAATTTGTTTTTGTACAGATCATGCTTTTGGTACCATTTCTGAGAAAACTTAATCCAAGGGCTCAAATATATATTGTCTTCGACAAGTTTAATAGTTCCAGGTTTATAATTCACTTTGAATTACATTTTGCATATGAAATGAAGTTTGGATCTCTCTCTCCCTTCATTCTTCCCTTCCTCCCTCCCTCCATTAAGCTTTTTAAGGCAGTATCTCTGTGTTGTCCAGGCTGGTTTTGAAGTCACTGTGTAGCTCAGGAACTTGTGGGAACCTTCCTATTTCAGCTTCCTGAATGCTGGGATAACAGGCATGCAGCAGCACCATGCTGGGTGCCTGTTTCCTTCTTTCTTATGGATATCCAGTTGTTTTAGCACAATTAAAAAACACTGTTTTAAAAATTTTGAGACAGAATCTCACGGAATTACCCAGGCTGGGCTTCAATTTGTGATTCTCCTGCCTTAGCCTCCCAGAGTGTCAGGAAGACAGGTGGGTACTACCCACACGACTCAGCACTGTTTGTTGAAAAGACACCAGAGAGTTTGCACATTTGTTGAAAATCAGTTGTCCTTTTATGTTTGGATCTGTTTCTGAACTGAACTTGATTATGTCTCTTGATTTATTTGTGTATCCTTATGCCAGTATCACATGGTCTGAACTGTTGTAGCTTTATAATAAGTCTTGCAGCTTTATTAGAAGTCTTGAGTGTTAATTCTCCTTTCTTTTCCAAGATAGGGTCTTTTTTTTTTTTTTTTTTGGTGATACTGGGGACTGAACTCAGGACCTTCTACTTGCCAGGTAGGCATGGTCCTACTTGGTTACTACTTTTCATACTATTTGGAGTCTGGTATTCATTTGTAAAGTAGTGACTGAGCTGGTTAGGAAAAAGCAGTAAGAAAGGCAAACACTCGTTTTTATGAGTGAGAAAGAGAATAAACATGAATGCATATTGATAATTTCAAGTAGTAATGAATGCTGGGTAGGTGGGCTTCTGCAGAAATGTGAGGATGGAGAAAATATAATTCATGCTTTTATTTATTTATTTATTTATTTTTTGAGATAGGGTCTCCCTTTTAGTTCAGGCTGGCCCTGAGCTCACTAGCCCAGGCAAGCCTGGAACTCAGCAATCCTCCTGCCTCTGCCTCCTGAGTGCTGGGATGACAGGTGTGAGCCACCATGCCCAGCACTGTGGTATGTGGTATTGATGGCTGGTGGGTGTGAGTCACCACACCCAGCATTGTATGTGGTTACCGGGATTGAACTCAGGACCTTGCGCTTGCGCTTGCACTTGCGCTTGCGAGGCAGGCACTGGAACCACTGAGCTAAATCTCCGGCCCTCATGTTTTTGTTTTGTTTTGTTTTGGTTTGGTTTGGTTTTTTAGGTGCTGGGGATTGAATGCAGGCTCTTCTCATTGAGCTACCTCCCCAGTCCTTTTTTATTTATTTTGAGACAAAGTCTTAGTAAGTCACAAAGTTGCCCACACTGGGTTTGAACTTCTGAACCTTTTGCCTCACCTTCCTGGAATGCTGGATGACAGGTTTGGGCCCCACTGTCTAGTCTATATTTACTTTTGATAGGGATTTTAGGGAGTTTAAGGTCTCTTTAAGGAGGTAATAATATGAGCCTACATGTGAATGACAAATATTCTGAATTTTGTTTTGTTGAATTACTATAGTATTTCCTATTTGTCAGGTTTAGATTTTTGTATGGATTTGGTAATTAAAATGTTGGTCTTCTGATAATCTGTCTACATCCTGCACAGGGAAACTAGGGCATTGAGCTGAGCATGGTTACACATGCCTGTAATCCCAGCACTTGGGAGGCTGAGGCAGGAGGATTGCTGCCAATTGGAGACCAGCCTGGGATGCGTAGTGAGGCTCTGCCTCAAAAGAACAGAACAAACAAAAACAAAAAACAGGGGCATTGAACAGGACTTCCCTAGGCAATTTTGCATTTAGATTTTGAGGTTGCTTGTACAATACATGGTCCTGTGCCCTATTCAGCAGACAGAACTGTTGTATTCTGTCTCCTGCATCTGGCGTCTCCTTTCCATTTGTTTTTGTTTCCCTGATGAGACATACAGTGGCTTGAACTAAGAGGATAGAAAATGGAGCTTGTTCTCAGATTCCGGGCTTTTGCTTTATCTGTGTCAGGTCAAGTACACTGTCCCCAGCTCTCCCTGGTGGCCGTGTTTGTTTATCTCCTATGGGAGTAAACAAACTAGTCTCGCTGAAGCACATAACAATTCCGTGCCTTCCTGGTGGAAGCTGGTTGTCTTTGTTGATGTCATGTCCCGACATAGAGCCAGGATTGTGGCTGGCAGTGCTCATAGGCACAGACTGCTGCTGTGATTCTAGTCCCTTTTTGTGCACGGCCAGTGTAGAGACTTTGAGAAGTCGCACATGATCCTGGCAAGAGCAAAGCCAACTCCTGTTTGTCACTGTGACTAGCAGGCCTTGCTGTATTTTGTTCACACACAGCAAGCAATAGGGATGCTGAGCTTAGTCCTCTTTCCTTTGGGAAACGCGGACAGCTTGCCACCACTGAGATATTTAAAGAAAAGAAAGACAAATACTGGCGTTTGTCTGGCTCTGTGGAAATTATGTGTCACACCAGGGTTTGGGGTGCCCGAAGTGGATTCAAACGCCCTAAAATGCAGCCTCGTTCATTACTGTGACGTTTGAAATTGGCAGCACTGGAACAGGAAAGAGGTTGTGCATGTTTGCCGGGGGTGCTGAGTTCAGAGAGGGACAAGTTTTCATGCCTGTGTAAAGTGAGTTTGATAAAGTCAGCACTAGCAGCTGAAATGTGAATGTATTTATATACTGAAATAGACATATCTACACTGTTTATATATACATAAGTAATGTATGTGTACATATATACAAACATATACACACATGCTATACAAAGTTTGTTTGATTTTTTTTTTTTTGTGGTCCTGGGGACTGAACACAGAGCTTTGTGTGTGCTTGATAAACATTAACCATAGAACTATACCCCAGTCTATTTTTTTTGTACTTTGAGACAGGGCTTCACTAAGTTGCTTGTGCTGGCTTTGAAATTATAATCCTCCTGCCTCAGCCTCCCAAGATAACTGAGTGAGCTACACTCCCAAACCTCTGCAAGGATTCTTCTTTTCAGAGATGGTGTGTAAGTCAGGTTGACTGCCTGCCTCTGCTTCCTGAGTGCTGGGATTACAGGTGTGTGCCCCCTACGCCCAGTCTCCGCAGGGACTCTTAAAAGCCTCAGTGTGGTGTGCAGCCCACAGGGGAAGTTGGATTGTGTTTAGAAAGCAGTGCAAAACTGTAGCAAGATGTGATCTGGGAGTGACTTGAATTTATCTATTTAAAAATATCCTCTGGCTGTGTCAAGGCAGGATTGCTGGAGGCGGTTCAGGGAGCAAAGTGACAAGAGGCTTTGAAGTAGGATAGGAGCAGTGGAAAGAGCTTTGGGAGACAAGTTTCCCTTGCTGCTCTGGCATCGGGGCAGAGATACTGACCAATAAGCCTGTATGAGAAGGTAGTGATTTGTACAGTACCGGCTATCTCCTACTGGGTAAAAGCTGATTTTACAATTTGTTTTTGCTTTTGTTTTTATTTTATATATTTTTTTGGATCTTGCTATGATTTCAGACTCGCCTTGAATTCACTATGTAGGCCTGGCTGGCCTCAGTGGCTTGGTGATTCTCCTGCCTCAGCCACCTGAGTGCTGAGATGATAGGTGTGCACTACCATGCCTGGGTTTTGTGATTTTTTTGTAGCTTCTTACTCGGAATACTTGTCTCTGTTGACTGATTCTCTTTATGGTTTATCTTTTCCACTAGAATATTACAGATTTAACTAGAAAAGATGAATATATTTTTAAGATGAATGTTCTTTAATCAGAGAAAGTAACAAATTCTAACATTTTCCTCAGACACAGATAATTCAGCTGGAGCATGAGGTAAGAAAGCTATTCTGGGATCACTCCATATGTAGGCAAGAAGCTGAAATTAGAAATTGGACCCCTAGTTTAAACTCCTTTCTGAGTATAGCAGCTTCAAAAATTAGTTCCTGAAATCACTGGCCTGCTGGCCTGTTTCCCCACATCCCTGGGGGAGGGAGATACACAGATAAAACGAAGTATTCAGCATCATTGTATTTTCCAGTTTGTCTCATCAGCATTTTAAAAAACTCACTTGACCTAAGTAAATTCTCAGCCACAGAGAGCAAAGCCTTTGCAAAATGTGTTGCCACTAAAGAGGGATTTATTAATTTTTCAAAACAATTTATTATTTTAGTGTTTTTTGCATGCTGGGGATCAGACTCAGGGCCTCATGCATGAGAGGCCAGCCCTGGACCACAGAGCTTCACCCTGGCCCAGGTCAGGGCCTTAGGAGTCTGTGAACTCCTGCAGATAGAGAGTTTGTCTTCCATGTCTCCAGGCCACTCAGCACAGTGTCCAGAAGCTCCGCTAATGGTGTGTGTGTGTGTAAGTTTCTGTGGGGTGGATGCATCCCATCTGAGCTGTACTGTGAGCTGAGACCCTTAATAAATAAAGATAATGCTAGTAGATGGCTGGTTAGAAGAGACATCAGGACCTGGCTGGATTGAGCAAGAGGAAGAGGCTCACTTTCCTCCTCCTTGCCGTTTTCCTCAGTGTCTTTTTTATTTGGCCAGGTCTGGGATGAGCCCAAGGAATACACACCAAGCACACACTTTCCTGCTGAGGGGCACTCACAGCCTTTCTCAGTACTTATCTCTCTGTCCTTCAAAATTCAGTCAGCAGCCCATTTACTTAGTGGCTTTTGTATACGTGATGAGGCCTGGTAATTTGTCTCTTTTTATCCTGCCTGAACCCACTGTATTATTTCCTTGTTGATAAACTAGTGAAATCGTACTGCTTTACCTCCTTCCAGGTTCTCTAGATGCATTTGTTACAGTTTTTGTCTGTTTGGGTTGTAGTCTAATTCTTACTGTGTTGAATGCCTGTCAGGCTGAGTGTGGTGGTGCATGCCTGGAATCTCTGTGCTCTGGAGGCTGAGACGGAGGATCATCATCACGAGTTCTGGGCCACCCTGGGCTACGTAGTGAGTTCAAGGCCAGCCTGAACAACACAGTGAGACTCTGTATTATTTAGCAAGACTGTCTCAAGAAAACCACAACCAAAACAAAACAACAAATGCCTGCCAGGTAGAAAGTGAGATGTATGGAGCGTTTCTTTGCCCCAGTCCTAGTAGATCAAGTGCTTATAAGATTCTCATTCAGGGGCTGGAGATTTGGCTCAGTGGTTCCAGTGCCTGCCTCACAAGAGCAATGGTCCTGAGTTCGATCCCCAGTAACTACATAGAATGCTGGGTGTGGTGACTCACACCCACCAGCAATCAGTGCCACATACCACAGTGCTGGGGCGTGGTGGCTCACGCCTGTAATCCCAGCACTTGAGAGGCAGAGGCAGGAGGATTGCTGAGTTCGAGGCTAGCCTGGGCTACATAGTGAGCTCAGGGCCAGCCTGAACTACAAAGCGAGACCCTGTCTCAAAAAAAAAAAAAAAAAAAGATTCTCGTTCATTCTACTATTTCTACCCTTGGTTAGTAAAATCTCAGGGGCTAAATTAATTCTAACTGTTCTTTACTAGTTTAATCAGCTTGTTGCCAATTGCAAAATGGTAGGTGATTGAACAGAAATATTAGGTATTACTATTATTTTTATTTTTTTATGGTATGGGGGATTGAACTCATAACCTTGTGCTTGGGAGGCAGGCGCCAGAACCTCAGAGCTAAATCCCAGTGTTAAGTATTTGACATATAATTCAGAAAAGGGGCTGGGAATATAGCTCAGTGATAGAGTACTTAGCTAGCATGTTCCATGCCCTGGGTTCAATCTGTAGTACTGTAATCAGTAAGAACAAGCAGACAATCCCAAAATTTAATTAGGAAAAAAGTTTTAGCGATTTCAGGATTTTTTTGAAAAAATAGCTAAGGGAGGGGAAAATCTACAATACCATACAGGTCAAAAAGATGAAACATTGGGCCGGAGATTTAGCTCAGTGGTTCCAGTACCTGCCTCGCAAGCCTAAGGTCCTGAGTTCGATCCTGGTAATCACATACAACAGTGCTGGGCGTGGTGGTTCATGCCTGTAATTCCAGCACTCGGGAAGCAGAGGCAGGAGGATTGCTGAGTTCAAGGCTTGCCTGGGCTACATAGTGAGCTCAGGGCCAACCTGAACTACAAAGTGAAACCCTGTCTCAAAAAAAAAGATGAAACATTATTTCTTTTGATTTATTCAGAGATAGGGTCTCACTTTGTAACTGGCCTTGAACTCAGTGGGTATCTCTGACTGACCTTGAACATGGGGCAGTCCTTCTGCCTCAGTTTTGGAGGTGCTGGGGGTGCCGGGGTTATGGGCATTTACTGCCATACCCAGTTAGAAACTGCAGTTTCTAATTATATGTTCTTTGAGATCATATGGAAGACAGCCTTAGTACCATAAAGAAGGTAAGTATGCATAGACCTTGGAATTTAAGTGACACATGTGTCAAAATGGCCCATGTGAAACTAACATAATTATGCCTGAGAACTTTCCATCCTGCATGCCTCCACCGATAACGATATTCCTAACAACTGAAAACTAATGCTCATTAAGTCCTCACTCTGTCCAGTCCATGTGCTAAATGCCGGTTCCTTTCAAAATATCACTCTCATCAGTTTGCTCTTAATAACAGGATAGGTATAATTATAAGTCATAAATGAAATAATACAGTGTCTTTAATAAAGGGGTAAGGAGACGACCACTGGCCACTGGCCTTATCACCTGCTTCCGATCCTGCTGATGGGTGGAGGTGCTGTTTACTGGGCCTGTTTACTGGGCCCCATTCACCTGCAGCTGCGAAGCTGCTTGGCATCTTCCAGCCGCAGGCACCAGCAGAACACTGCAGGGAAGCGTTAGTCTGGGAAGTATGCTGGGATGAGAACACATAGTTACAATAAGAGACCGTTTGACTTCTATGTCCTGCTTTAGAAATCAGGAACGGCATGTAGTGGTTAAAAGTTTGATTTCTAGGCCGGGGATTTAGCTCAGTGGTTCTGGCATCTCCCTTGCAAGTGCACAAGTTATTAAGTTCGATCCCCAGTAACCACATACCAGACATGCTGGCTCATGCCTGTAATCCCAGCACATGGGAGGCAGAGGCAGGAGGATTGCTGAGTTTGAGGCTTGTCTGGGCTACGTAGTGAGTTCAGGGCCAGTCTGAATTGCAAAGTGAGATCCTGTCTCAAAAAAGAAAGATTTGATTTCTTTGTTTTATTTCATCATTGTCATTATTTTCCTTGGCACTGGGGTTGGAACCCAGGGCCCCATGCAGGGTATGCAAGCTACAACCTCAGCCCAAGAGTTTGATTTGTTCACTTTGCTTTGTACACTGGCATACAGCAAAGCATTCAGCAGATGTGGCTGTGATTTTTAACTGGGTATCAACTAAAATGGCTGTATATTTTTTCTTACTGTCAGAGCTAGTTCATAATTGCTGAAAAAAAGCACAGTAATAGAAGCATTAGAGAAGTTATTTATTATTTGCAGTATGGGAATTGAACCCAGCTGGGCCTTTACACTGAGCTACATCTGCACCCCTTATTTATTTAGTACAGGGGATTAAACTCAGGACCTTGCGCTTGCGCAGCAGGTGCCAGAACCACTAAGCTAAATCCCTGCCCCCCCCTTTTAAAATTTCTGGACAGGGTCTCACTAGGTCATAAAGTGTCTAGACTGGGCTCAAACCCTCAATCCCTGTCTCAGCCTCCTAGGGTGCTGGGCATGCAGCAGAAGACATTCCCTTATTTATTTGTTTGTTTGAGACATGGTCTTGCTTTGTAGTTCAGACTGGCCCTGAGCTCACTATGTAGCTCAGGCTAGCCTTGAACTCAGCAATCCTCCTGCCTCTGCCTCCTGAGTGCTGGGATTACAGGCTTGAGTCACCAAGCCCGGCATTTGTGGTATGTGGTACTGATTGCTGGTGGGCATGAGACACCATGCCCTGTATTGTATGTGGTTACCGGGGATCGAATCAGGGACCTTGCACTTGCTAGGCAGATGCCAGAACCACTGAGCTAAATCTCCAGCCCCAGTAATTTATAAAGTTTTAAAATTTATCAGTTATTTTAACCTTTATAATTTATAAGATTTTTAAACAGTTATTTAGTTTTTTTGGGAGCTTCTGGGAGATCTCTTTTTGAGACAGGGTCTTCTCACTATGTAATCCAGATTGGCCTTGAACTTCCTATGTAGCCCACACCTGCCTTTCTGGAGTGCTGGAATTATAGGCGTGTGCCACCATGCCTAGGTCTGTTGAGATCTATCTATCTATCTATCTATCTATCTATCTATCTATCTATCTATCTATCTATCGATCTATCTATTTATCTATCATCTATCTATATGTCTCTCACCATGTAGTTCAGGCTAGTCTTGAACTCCAGAAGTCCAGGTGGGCCTCAACTCACAGTGATCCTCCTGCCTCAGCCTCCCAGAGTACTGCGATTACAGATGTGCACCACCAACCTATTCCTATAGTAGCATACAGCATAAATTGGGTAAGAAGTGACTGTGTACTGGAAACAGTTGCCATTTTATTCTGTCAAATAAGGGCCTGCTGAGGCTAGTTGAGGAGAGCCCCTCTTGGCAGTGTCCACCCCTTTGACAGTCCCCATTGACTCCACCTGGGTTTGAGATGTGGCACTGCAGATAGAACAGTGATGACACCCATTCTCAGGCTCCTCTTCCTTTCTTTCTAGTGACAGATACTTCTTACTTTTTAAGTACTACCCTGTGCTAACTCTTTAGTAGGGACTTGAGGTCACTGAGGAAGAAACATGTTTCTGTCCTCATGGAACTTCTGGTTTGCACTTTAACCTGTGATGATATTAATTCTGCAGTTGGACACAGTATTGTTACATCACCCCGGGGGAGGCAGGCAGTGCATTGAGAAGAGAGGACAGGCTATTTGTGGGGCCTCAGGAGGAGAAGCATGTGGAAAGGCCACGTGGGACACATTTGAGGAAATTATAGAGGCCATCAGAGCACGGGTCAGTAAGGGTCACATCTCACAGGACCTAGATAAAATCTGTAACTTTATTGGAAATATTTTCTTTTGGCTGAAAACAGTCTCTAGTTCCAAAGGTGCAATGCTGAAGCTTGGTTCATGCTAAACATTTTTTCTTCTGTGCTGATATTTCATATATTAATTTATTTCCAGCACCCAACAGTGCTGTGTGTTACATTTGTTTCTCGGCATGGCAGGAAACCCAGAAGCTACAATGGAAAAATCTGATAAATTTAACCACACAGAGATGAACTTCTGTAGGAAAAAAATAGCACAGAGTAAAAATGGAAAAAGCTAAGATATTTATTTGCCACACTTATGACAAAGAAGAATTTGTGTTTCTATCAAGAGCTCCTACAAATCAATAAGGAAAAAAATTAATAAAAAATAAGTGATGACATATTGATGGGGAAGGAAAAATAAGTGGTTTGAAAGCATGAAAAAGTATTGGTTCTTACAAAGAAATGCAAATTGAAATGGTACCATTTTCCATTAGTCAGACACAGTTAATAAAAAAAAGTCTGGTAATTTATATAGTATTGGCAAAAATGAGAGAAAATAGGATCTCCTACCCAATTTATGCCTTTTTCTGAAGGCATTTTGGCACTATCTGTCAAAATAAAAAATTATATATCTAGGTAAAGCATTCTATTTCTAGAAATTTATAGCCATAAATGTGTGCAACGATGATTGTCATCGATGTTTGCTTGCTTTCTTTTCCTTTTCTCTCTTGTACTTTTGTACTGAGGATTGTTCTCGGGCTTTGTGCAAAGCCATGTCCTCAGCCCTTTTATAAAATTTGAGACAGTCTTAATAAATCATAGAGGGCTCGGGATTCTCCTGCCTCAGCCTTCCAGAATGCTGGGATTTTAAGCACGCACCACCACACGTGGCTAATCTGCATTATTTGTAATAACACCTGGGAATAATGTAATATCCAATAATGAGGATTAGATTATGGATGGTACAGTCACAGAATATTGTGTAGCCCTTGAAAAGATGTAGTGATACACAAAGACCTTTTAGTTGTGGATTAGGAGAATCTCATGTGCATGTGTTGTTTTACACAGGTGGGCATGGACTGAAGAAGGTGCATGCACATATACATAAGCACATGTATATATAAGATATTCTTGTTTTTTTTTTTTGCTTTTTGAGACAGGGTCTCGCTTTGTAGTTCAGACTGGCCCTGAGCTCACTATGGTGCCCAGGCAAGCTGCTGCGAACTCAGCAATCCTCCTGTCTCTGCCTCCCGAGTGCTGGGATTACAGGCGTGAGCCACCACGCCCGGCATTGTGGTATGCAGTGTTGATTGTTGGTGGGCGTGTCTCCACGCCCAGCATTGTATATGGTTACCGGGGATTGAACTCAGGTCCTTGCGCTTGCGAGGCAGGCGCCAGAACCACTGAGCTAACCCTTTGGCCCAAGATAGTCTTGTTTTTAACCTCAATACCAGGAGTTGAACCCAGTGGTACTCTATAACTGAGCCAAATTCCCAGCCATTCAAAGAAATTTTGTTGAGACGAGGCCTCACTAAGTTGCCTACCTTGAACTTGGTGATCCTCTTCCTTCAGCTTCCTGTGTAGCTGGAATTACAAGTATTTGCCGTCACACCTGCTGTTGTTTTCCCCATGTACTGGGGATCGAAGCCAGGCCCTTGTGCGTGCAGGGCAAGAGCTGTACTGCTGGGCTGCACTCCTGGCCCTGACACCTCTTAGTTTAAGACACCACTCTAAGTACAGTGACCTCTTCTTCATGGGACGTGGGGAGTCTTTGGGAGCCTGGGAGTCAGACTAGGCCTCGTGCATGCTGTGCAGTGCAGGTCCTCTGCCTCTGGTTACTTCTGATAAGTGCAGCTGAGCATTTAAAGGGAAGCTTGGGCTTTTTTACTTACCTCCTTATCTGAACTGTTAAAAATGAATTTAATAGGTTTTAGAAAGTTTCTCTTCTCAATGAGATCCAAAAAATTGACTCAGAAAATCAGAGGGGTTAGGGTTGTACCTCAGCGGGTAGAGAGCTTGTCTGGCATGCCCCAGGCCCTGGTGTAACCCCCAGTTTTACAAAGAATTAAAATGCCTCCAAGCCCTGGTGTGGTAGCACACTTGTGTAGTTGCTGCTACTTGGGAAGTTTAAGTTGGGAGATCAGATCAGTTTAAGAGTGGAGGCCAAACTTGGGCAGTACAGTGACACCCTGTCTCATAAAAAGAGCAGCCCAAAATAGCTGAGATAAGGAAAGATTAAATAGGAATGAAAAATGGGGTGGCCACAGACAGAGCTCTTGGTAGAAGCATTTAATAGTACAGGAAGGCAGCCATGACAGCGATGAGGTCCAGGAAAATCTTGAGCAGTCCTCTTAGAACTCATTTTAAAAAAAAAGAGGCGACGACTATAGAAATGGAGCAGACGAGCAGCAGGTAGGTGGTGGGGCCCAGACAGGGTAACTAGAGCTGCTACTGAGCCCGTGGCATTTCAGTTAATGCGGACTGGAGATGGGGCGTGATGGGAGAGCTACAGCAGGGAGTTCTTCACTGTCCAGGCAGAGGACACGTTTTTTCCTTTCTATTATGGGTAACTGTAAGCTTAAGGATATTTTTGAAATGCTGAATATCCATCATTATGTTTTAAAAATAATGAGAACTTGGGGCCAGAGGGTTAGCTCAGTGGTTCCGGCGCCTGTCTTGCAAGCACAAGGTCCTGAGTTCGATCCCTGGTAACCATATACAATGCTGGGCATGGAGACTCATGCCTACCAGCAATCAATACCACATACCACAGTGCTGGGTGTGGTGGCTCACGCCTGTCATCCCAGCACTCCGGGAGGCAGAGACAGGAGGATTGCTGAGTTTGAGGCTTGCCTGGGCTACATAGTGAGCTCAGAGCCAGCCTGAACTACAAAGTGAGACCCTGTCTCAAAAAGGGGAAAAAAAAAAATGAGAACCTTAGCTGAATTAGAAACAAGGTCTGCACCAGCAATTAGCTAAATAGCAAAAAACAAAGGAAAGCAAAAAGTTGAAAGTTGAAAACCCTTGGCAGCTGTGAGACCTAAGGTACGCTGTCAGTGATAATGGATCAGTCCCCACAGTTAATGCCTCCATTAGGTGGAAATTAAAAAAATAATCTGTTCTGCTTAGAAAGACAAATCAACACATAAAGGATGACAGTAAATTAAACAGCAATAAAAGAGAATTTGGGTGGATACCAGGTAAAGTAGGACTCAAGATAAAGGATATAAACTAATGATTTATTGACTGCTAGGTAATTCAAATTAATGAAAGGTGTACTTTGTGGTAGAGAGTATAGTTAAGAATCTATGTATTGAATAAGGTTACAAGGAGACGAGCTGTAGTGGTTCTGAGGCTCTTTTGTGTGTAACTCAGTCTCACATCCTCTGAGCCTGGTGCGATTATTATCCATGTTTTATAGATAAAGAGACAGACAGAGATTAATTAATTTGCCCAAGAGATGTGGCAGACTGGACCTGGAAACAATGGTTTGACTGTAATCCTCTCTGCTTCAGTGTCTGCTTTTCATTTTTTTTTTTTTTTTTTTTTTTTTGAGGCAGGTCTTACTGTGTAGTTCCAGCTGGCTTTGAACTCCCTGGGATGCTCCTGCCTCCTTAGTGCTGAGATGAGAGCCATACACCTGGCTGTTTTCTGTTTTTAACCTGCTTCTAGTGAGGGTGTGGTTTTTGTGTAGCTTTATTTTTTAACATGGTGCCAAGGATTGGGCTAAGGCCCACTCATGCTGATCTTGTGGTCTACCTGTGAGCCACACTTGCAGTGCTGTATTATTTTTGGAGGGAGCTGGGGAGATGTAGATTTAGGCCATTGTTGCTGTTGGCTGCTGGAAGCCTGTGTACTGTTGTAGACATTGTTGTACGATATTACACCTGATACTGTAGGTGATGTTAATTCACTTTACCCTCTCGAACTGCCCTATAACACAGGTAGTACTATTGTCTTTGTTTTACAGATGAATTAACAGGTTGAATAAGTAGCCTGGCGTCATGCAGGTGGGATTCATACCAATGCAGTCTGGCACCAGTCTTTACCTGACTTTTTACCCTATGAAGGGTTGTCTTTTTTTTCATTCTTTTTTTTTTTTAGTAACATAAACTCAGTATTCCGAGAGATTTGGTTTCTAGACCTGCACTGTGCAATAATTAGTTTTTCCATGCTTTTTCTCCCAATAGAAGGCCCGTGTATCATTCAGCTTGCAGACTCCCACACCATGTTAACCTCATTGTTTGGCAGCCAGAACTAAGGGATTGACATTTTAATTAGCTTATGTGAGTAGACAGGTTGGTTTATGTGGATAATGTATGAATTCCAGTATATTTTTTGAAAAATTATAAAGTGCTGGCAGCCTGATGTTGCTGCTTTTGATTCCTTTAGAGCTCTGGGCAGCTATGTGGAAACCATAGATCAAAGAAGCTGTGGACCAGGTTTTTTTCTTTTTTTGATTTATTTTTTACATTGGATAATAGAAGTAACTGCACAGAATATAATAAGAATTGATGCTGAATTACCAGATAAGAAAAAATTGAGGTTGATGCTTCTCTGGATGAAAATTCTGTCTTGATCTGTCAGGCTTTCAGAGTAGAATGCAAACGAAGCTTTCATTATTTTGATTTGAGCTTTATAATTTTTCCTTAAAGATAATCAGCTAATCAGAATGATATGTAGATTTCTCCCAATGCACTAATAAGATGCCATAGGAAAAATTAAAAATAAATTTCAGTTAATGAAAACAACAGAAATGTCAAAAACTGACTGCTTTGAAGTGTGAGGTTCTTGCATTCTGATTATTGTCAGAACAATCTTGTACTTATGATTGCTCATCTTTTTTGTCTTCCAAACATGTGGGTGATTGGTCAGCGACCCCATTTCACACATACAGTACCGGGTCTAACGTTTGATTTCTCTCCACTCCCCCTTTCCCACCTCTCCCACAATGCCTTCAACTCTGGTCGCTCCAACCCAACACATAGGAGTTATTGTTCCCTTCTTTCTTTTCCATCCTCACATGTAATCCCTTAGCAAATCCTGTTGGCCACACTTGAAGACCTCCTTCCGGGGCTCCTTATCACTACTCCAGTTGCTGCCTGGGGTTCTTGCCATTTCCTGCCTGGATTATTGCAGGCACTTTCTGACTGCTCTGCATGTTCTCTGTACTCTCACCCTGTAGTTTGAGGGGTCATTTCATCAGATCGTTGTGCTCCTCCGCTGAAACCCCTAGTCCTTTTCCTTTTCATAACAACGTCGAGGCTGGGTTTTCACAGAGTCCTCCAAGGGGCTCTGTTCTTTCATTAGCTCGCTGGCTTCACCTCTTAACCCTGTCCCTCATCTGCTCTTCACCAGTGTTGTGTATTTGACCACATCAAACGTATTCTCCCCTGTGCCCTTGGCCTGGCTCCGGCTTTTGCCTGCACACTCTCGCATCTGTCTCTTGCTCCTTCCGGTGCCTGACCAGATGTCCCCTTAGAGGGATGCAGTGTCACTCCCACATGCCGGGGCCTCCCACCTCCGCCTCACTGGCCCCATGCTTCCTTTGCCCTCACTCTGCCTTGTTCCTCTTTGTAGCAGTCAGGGCAATCTGACATTTCGTTTATTTGCCTGTTATTTTTTCACTTTCTGTCTTCCTCCATTATGAAGTAAGTTTCTGGGGTGCAGAAACTTGTTTAAACCACCATCCTCAGCACATAAATGTCCATGATGGGTGCTCAGTGTCTGCTGAGTGGATGAAGTCTTACTCTTTTTTTTCTTGAGACAGGGTCTTGCTTTGTAGTTCAGGCTAGCCCTGAGCTCACTATGTAGCCCAGGCAAGCTTGGAACTCAGCAATCCTCCTGCCTCTGCCTCCTGAGTGCTGGGATTACAGGCATGAGCCACCATGCCTGGCACTGTGGTATGTGGTATTGATGGCTGGTGGGCGTGAGTCACCACACCCAGTATTGTTGTATGTGGTTACCAGATCAAACCAGGGACCTTGTGCTTGCTAGGTGGGTGCCAGAACCACTGAGCTAAATCTCTGGCCCTACTTTTGTTATTTTTTATTTACTTATTTTTTAATTTTAACTTAATTTAATTTTATTTTTTTGAGACAGGGTCTTGCTTTGTAGTTCAGGCTGGCTCTGAGCTCACTATGTAGCCTAGGCAAGCTTCGAACTCAGCAATCCTCCTGTCTCTGCCTTCTGAGTGCTGGGATTGAAGGCGTGAGCCACCACACCTGGCACTGTGGTATGTGGTATTGATTTCTGGTGGACGTGAGTCTCCACGTCCAACACTGTATGTGGTTACTGGGGATCGAACTCAGGACCTTGCGCTTGTGAGGCAGGTGCCGGAACCACTGAGCTAACCCTCCGGCCCTGTTATTTTTTATTTTGAGATACAGTCTCACTAAGTTTGAATTTGCCCAAGTTGGGCTTTAAATTTATGATTCTCCTGTCTCAGCCCCCCCACAGTGCTAGGATGACAAGTGTGGGCCACCACATTTGGCTAGATAATTCTTTTCTTAAAAAGCTCTATTGGGGGCCGGAGGGTTAGCTCAGTGGTTCCGGCGCCTGTCTCGCAAGCACAAGGTCCTGAGTTCAATCCCCAGTAACCACATACAATGCTGGGCGTGAAGACTCACACCCACCAACCATCAACACCACATACCACAGTGCCGGGCATGGTGGCTCACGCCTGTAATCCCAGCACTCGGGAGGCAGAGACAGGAGGATTGCTGAGTTCGAGGCTTGCCTGGACTACATAGTGAGCTCAGGGCCAGCCTGAACTACAAAGTGAGACCCTGTCTCAAAAAAAAAAAAAAAAAAAAGCTCTATTGAGGTATAATTTATGTACCACACAGTTCACTCTTTTAAAGTATACAGGTCAGTGGTTTTAGTATATTCACATATAGCAATGATCACTTTAATTTCTTTCTTTTGTTGAATTTATTGGTATATTTTATTTTATTTTATTTCATTTTTTTTGAGACAGGGTCTCGCTTTGTAGTTCAGGGTGGCTCTGAGTTCACTATGTAGCCTAGGCAAGCTTTGAACTCAGCAATCCTCCTGCCTCTGCCTCCTGAGTGCTGGGATTACAGGCGTGAGCCACCACGCCTGGCAATTGGTACATTTTAGATAAATGTCACGATCACATTCAACATTGAGAATTTGCACTTGTACATAATATATCTTGCTTTTTTTTTCCATTTTCCTTTTTTCCCTACAACCCCTTACCCCCCCAATCACCTTAATTTCAAGACATTTCAAGCCCTGCCCCTTAGCTGCTACCCTTCTTCGCTCTCTTGCCCATTCAGCCCTGAGCAGGCCCTCCTCTGCTTCTACTCTGTGGATTGGCCTTTCTAACATTTCCTGTCAGTGCTGCCACACAGTATGACCTCTGGCATCTGGCTTCTTTCACCAGGTATCATGTTTTCAGGGTTCATCCAGCTTGCAGCAGTTTTCAGTGTCTCTTTTATTTTTCTGATGACTGTTTGTCATACGGATTCTTGTTAATCTGTGTGGCTCTGTAGATTGGTGTAAATGTTTGGTTTGGTTTTTGCCCTGGGACTGCGGGTGCAGCTCAGGGCCTTGTTCATGCCACTCTTATGTTTGGGCTACGTTCCCAGCCATCCATTCTGAGAATTGTGGTTTCCGTGTTGCAGATGAAAAACATGAGGTAGACAGAGCTGAATAACCCGCACAGGTGACAGAGCTGGGAGGGTGGGACACTGGTGTGTTTCTGTCCCATCAGGGACTCCTCACTACACAGTTTCACTCTCCTGGTTTTTAGCACACGGTTTGTAACAGCCTTTCACTCTTGCTTTTTTTTTTTTCCTGCTGTTGTGAAGCACTGTAATTGAGCAGATATTTGTGAAGTCTCTTAAAAGTCCATTGGGAAAAAAAAAAGCCCATTTGATTGCCAGCATTGAGACTGTCCATTTAATACTGACTCTTGTGCCTGAGTGTATTTAAAAGCATTAATTATTGGACAATTTGACTTTAGAAACTACTCTCTTATGATGAAACTTTGACTTTATTTTTTTTTAAGGCAGGATCTCATTTTGAGGTTCAGGCAGGCCTCAAACTCATGGCAATAACCTCTCTGCCTCAGCTTCCCAGGTCCTGGGTTTATAGGAATGTACCACCAAACCCAGTGAAATATGGCTATTTGAAATGCATGAAGGAGATCTTGCTGGGATTTAGAAAGGACTCCCTTGAAGCAAATGCCATCTGTGGTGGACTTTGTCATTTGTGGGGTTTTGTTTTGTTTTGTTTTGTTGAGACGGTCTCACTGAGTAGGTTGGCCTCAATCCTCCTGCCTCAGCTTCCTAAATGCTAGGATTCTAGGGAAGGACCACCATACCTAGCTTCATTTGTTGTGTTTTGGAAAGCATTTTATTTCAAATAACTTCAAATCTACACAAAAGATGCAAAGAACTCCCATTTATTTTTTTACTGGTATGTACTAGTTGATGTTATATTGTGTTTGCCAGATCTTTCTTTCTTTAATCATCCATTCATATATCCATCCAAACAGACCGGTATTACAGTTTGTTTGGTTGGTTTTTTTTGAGACAGGGTCTTGTTTTGTAGTTCAGGCTGGCCCTGAACTCACTAAGTTAGCCCAAATTAGCCTTGAACTCACAGCAATCCTTCTGCCTCTGTCTCCCGAGTGCTGAGATAACAGGTGTGAACCACCATGCCTGGCACTGTGGTGCATGGTGGTAGTGGGAGTTGAAATCAGGACCTTGTACATGCCAGGCAGATGCCAGGACTACTGAGCTAAATCCCCAACCCTGCAGTTTTTGTATGTATATAATTGTATATGATGTTTTTCTCCCTAAACCATTTAAGATTAAGTTGTAGACAGGATGTTTTACTTCTCCAGAATTCTTCAGTGTATAGTATTTCCTAAAACAAAGATCCTTGGTCAAAGAACTACTGTATATCATCAAAATTTACTTTATGCTGGGTGTGGTGGTGCATGCCTGTACTCCTAGCTACTTGGCAGGTTGAGGGAGGAGAATTACAAGTTCAAGGCAGCCTGGGAAATTTAGTGAGACTTTGTGTGTAAAATAAAATAGGTAGGCCAGGGATTTAGCTGGGTGGTTCTGGTGCCTTCACTGCAAGTGTAAGGTCCTGAGTTCATCCCTGATACAAAGAAAAAAAAAAGGTATACTAAACATAATGGCTTACTCCTGTGATCCCAGGCAGTGAGAGGCAGACGCAGGAGAATTACTGTTAAGTTTGAGGTCACCTTGCACTGCATAGCAAGAACTTGTCACCCAAAACAAAATAACCCAAAACAAAAACTTCCTGTAATCCCAGCTCTCTGGGAGGCTGTGGCAGGAGGAATACTGTGATTTTGAGGCCAGCCTGGACTACATAATGGGTTCAAGGCCAGCCTGAACTATATAGTGAGACCCTGCCTCAAAAACAAAGCAAAAATAGGGCCAGAGGGTTGGTTCTGTGGTTCTGGCGCCTGCCTCGCAAGCGCAAGGTCCTGAGTTCGATCCCCGGTAACCACATACGATGCTGGGTGTGGTGACTCATGCCCACCAGCCATTAATACCACATACCACAGTGCGGGGCATGGTGGCTCACGCCTGTAATCCCAGCACTCAGGAGGCAGAGACAGGAGGATTGCTGAGTTCGAGGCTTGCCTGGGCTCCATAGTGAGCTCAGAGCCAGCCTGAACTACAAAGCGAGACCCTGTCTCAAAAAAAAAAAAAAAGCAAAAATAAATTAATTAACCCCCCCCACCCAAACAGAACATTATGCAATAGGTACTACTGTTACATACTTAGATCCCACTCAGTGTGGTTCAGTAATGGCCTCTATGGCAAAAGATAAAAACAAGCTGGTTCTTTTTTCATCCCTTTCTTCTGGTTTGTTGTTGTGTGCAACATCATGCAGGGTGTTACTTTTTGCTTCTTATTAATGGTTTTTAAGCTGAATAGTTCTTTGCCACCTAGGCCATTCTTTTATGGTTATGACTTTTTTTTCTTTTTTATTTTTTTGTTTCTTTTTTAACACAGGGTCTTGTTCCATAGGTTAGGCTGGCCTGTAACTTGTCATCCTTCTGTCTCAGCCTCCTGAGTGCTTGGGATTACATGCATGTGCCAGGACACCTAGCTGGTTATGAAATTTGTGAAGAATGCAATGTAGTAGTTGGTTTGCGAAATATCACCTACTCTGGGTTTGTCTGCTATTTCTCATA
The DNA here is from genome assembly GCA_004025085.1 of Thryonomys swinderianus. NCBI lineage: Eukaryota > Metazoa > Chordata > Mammalia > Rodentia > Thryonomyidae > Thryonomys > Thryonomys swinderianus. The sequence continues at coordinate 692 of PVIC010011442.1, read as the reverse complement.
ATTATATTTAGTAATGCACTTCTTGCAGGGATATCATAGAAATGGAACTGTTGTTCTCAGCACGTAGTATGAGGATGCCAGGCCAGAGTGTCATTTTAATCTGTAACTGTGGTATGAACTTTAATGAGTCAGTTAAGGTAACGTCAGTCAAAGTTTTCCACTATAAAGTTCATTAGTAAGTTTGTGTGTGTATACGTGTGCATGAATGTGTTATGAGGAACTAAATTCAGGGAGGCCTGAACTGTACCTTCAGTCCTTTTTAGTTTTTTATTAAAAAAAGTTCTTGCTAAATTGTCCAGGTTGCCCTCAAATTTGTGGTCTTTCTGCTTCAACTTCCCATATAGCTGGATTATGACATGTATGTACTATTGTGCCCAGCTAGTATTTTTCTTAAAAAAAAAAATCATTGCTTGTAAAGTATTTTTAGTTGTTATAAATATTCTTTCTGAATAATCGTCTTTTAGTTTAGTATCCATTCATGAATTTTTCCTGAATTATTAATCTGATTGCCATATGGTGATTTTCTTTTCTTTTTTGGCTTTTTGAATCAGTATTTTGATAGATAGTTCAGGCTAGCTTTGAACTCAGTTTGGCAGCCTATACTTGCCTTGAGTTTGTGTGCTGGGTTTATAGGTGTGCACCACTATGCCTGGCTCTTTTTTTTTTTTTTTTTTTTTTTTTTTTTTTTTTTT
>PVIC010011441.1:0-41406 GCA_004025085.1 Thryonomys swinderianus | reverse complement strand
GGTGTGGGAATGTGATGAGGGGAAGGAATAAATATGATACAGAAAGAAAATAAAAGCATGTATAAAGGGGGGAGGAGGGGGGAGTGGGTAGGGATATGGGTAAAAATGAGAATTAACTTGTGGCATATACTGGTACAAATTTCCCAATGTTATATGTGATTTTGAGATGTATATAAATTGTACCAATAAAGAATTCAATAAAAAAACATAAAAAACCAAAACAAGCTAAAAGCATGACCAAAAGAGTACTTCATGGTGTTGATCTGTTGTCTCCTATAAATGGTGGGCAGTAGCCTGCAGAATGTAGTTGATTAGTCACAGGGAGACAACCATCATCCCTTTTCTAAGTTCTGACTATGATGTCTGAGTTGAGCTCCAAGAACTTCTGTAAGCTTGAACTCTGCAAAAGTCCAGGATCTTGAAGGTGGAAATGGCTCACCCAACTCACTGATGGCTGTGGTCAACAGATTCCTTCACCCTTCTTCTTCTAGACTGGGTAGAGGAGTGCACAGCCTCTGTCTTAACTGCTGCTGCACTTAGTCCAAGTCCATAGACAAGTAGGTGATGTCTCTGGAGGCTCTTCCCCATGCAACAGATGTGTCCAGTCTGGCCCCCAAGAAAATGGAGATTCTGCAGTCTTCCACTCTCTGCCCAGTAACAGGAAAGTGGAGCTTCTGCACCTCAGTCTCTGTGTCATTTTTCCTGACAGGCCCACAAAGAATGGAGAGCCCTTGCTATTTTCTGGTCTGGTCCTGGTCACAGGGAATCTGTCAGCATAACTCTGCTGAATGGCGGCCCAGTCCGTTTTCACCAGGGTCTCTGTACCTCTTCCTCTGAAAGGCCTTAAAGAATAGAGACCCTGTGCCCTTCTCATTTTTAAACATTCTTTACCAGAAATTTTTTTAAGTTTATAATATCATTCCCATTATACCACCCTAATCAGTTCTCAATTTATCATAAGAATTTGTTTCTCTTAATGGTATATATTTTGTGTATCTAAATACAAAATAATGCTGGGAACATGGCTCAGCAGTAAAGCACTTGCCTAATAATGCATAAGGTCCTTGGTTCATAACCCCAACCAGCCCCACAAGTGAAATAACTCTTGTTTGTCACTTAACAAACTGGTGAACCTAATAAATGACAAAAAGGCTGGGCATGGTAACTCACACCTGTAATCCCTGCACTCAGCAGGCAGAGGCAGGAGGATTGCTGAGTTCAAGGTTTGCCTGGGCTACATAGTGAGCTCAGAGTCAGCCTGAACTACAAAGCAAGGCCCTATCTCAAAACAAAAACAAAAACAAAACTTGGGATGGGATATTTCCTGGCTCACATTATAGTCATATAGATGGCCTGACAGGTAAAGCATAGGGTGGTGTCCTGTGACAACTGAAAATGGATGAACATTTTCTAAGGGGCATAGCAAGGCCAACATTTTCCTTAGAAAACAGATATGTACTTACTTTAACATGTAGACAAAGAGGTAAGCCACATCTTCAAGTTTGGTCATAGCATACTCCACACACACATTTCTTTGTAGACATTTCTTAATGTTTAATGCACTTGTTACCAGCAGGTTTCTTAAGTCACGTTTAGAAAGTAAGCAGCAGATTGGATTATCTACAGTACTTGGAGAAAACTGCTTCTCTTACTAATGGCATGTACTTACCAAGTGTTCTAAGATATTACAGTACTAATTTAAAAGTCTGTGTGCTCCACAGACATGATGTAGCCATTTTTATTCTATGCTTTCATTGCTGGTAATATAGATGATTTTAAGAAACATGGTTTACTGCTAAAAGTCATAAGTTTTCATTAAATTGTATTTTTTGAAAAAATTATGATAGGAAAGAGAGCTTGAAGCAAACAAAAAAGAAAAAGTGAAAGAAGCCCAGCTTGAAGCTGAAGTGAAATTATTGCGAAAAGAGAACGAGGCCCTCCGCAGACACATAGCTGTTCTCCAGGCTGAGGTGTACGGGGCCAGGCTGGCTGCCAAATACCTGGACAAGGAACTGGCAGGAAGGTGCGTGGAGACAGCATGCTTGTGTCCCTGTGGACAGATGTGAGGTTGTGTGCTCTGTGAAAAAAAAAATTAATATTTATCCTCAACATTATTCTACAGTAGATTATAGCTTACTTTTCTTAAATCAATATTGACTGCATTATAGATAGGCAGTTTACCCATATTAGATAAGTGTGGTTTTCACTGACACTTAGAGTAACTTAGGTGAAACACTGCCTGTCTACAGTGCACTCTGCAGCTGCTTCTTGCCCTGGTGACGGAATAGGTGGGGTCACATGGCCAGGAGAGGTTGTATAAGGAATTCTTCCTGTCATCCAGAAACCTGAGCTTTCTTGACTTCCTCCCAAAAAAGGGATTGATCAAGTTTTAACAACTGATTTTTTTTTTTTTTTTTTTTTGCTTTTGAGACAGGGTCTCGCTTTGTAGTTCAGGCTGGCCCTGAGCTCACTATGGTGCCCAGACAAGCCGCCGCAAACTCAGCAATCCTCCTGTCTCTACCTCCCGAGTGCTGGGATTACAGGCGTGAGCCACCACATCCGGCATTGTGGTATGCAGTGTTGATTGTTGGTGGGCGTGAGTCACCACACCCAATATTGTATGTGGTTACCGGGGATTGAACTCAGGACCTTGCGCTTGCGAGGCAGGTGCCGGAACCACTGAGCTAACCCTCCGGCCCTTTTTTTTTTTTTTTTTTGAGACATGGTCTTGCTGTTCTTCAGGCTGGGCCTGAACTCACTATGTATCCCAGGCAAGCCTCAAATTCAGGAATCCTCCTGCCTCTGCCTCCTGAGTGCTGGGATTACAGATGTGAGCCACCAAGCCTGGCATACGTGTATGCGTTTACTGTGGTTACTAGGGATCAAACCAGGGACTTTGCACTTGCTGGGCCGGTGCTAGAACTACTGAACTAAATCTCCAAACCAACAGCTGATTTTTATAATAAAATAATTAATTCTGTTGGCATTAATCTTGCTAAGTATTCACAAGATTTGGTGATTATTAGTACTAAATCATTTTATGCTTGTTATTTTAATATTACTTTGAGAACTGATGTAAAGCAAAAAGAAGATATCATCTTGAGGGGCTCAGTGTTCTGGTGCCTGCCTAGCAAGTGCAAGGTCCTGAGTTCCATCCCGGTAACCACATACCACAGTGCCGGGGGTGGTGACTCACACCCGTAATCCCAACACTCGGGAAGACAGAGGCAGAAGGATTGTTTTGAGTTTGAGACTTGGCTGGGCTCCATAGTGAGTTTAGGGCTGGCCTGAACTAATTATCTTGAAGTAAAAATTTTCTGTTATCTTTACCACATTTAAAGTAATCATTTTATGGACAAACTCAGTAGAAGAAAGGCTTTTGTTCAGTCAGTGTCATCTGAAAACTTATATTTAATACTATTGTATCTGAGTTCTGACATTAAAAAATTAATTGATATGGATCTCATAAATTATTTTTAAGGGATCTTTGAATTAAGTATAGTATATAGCTAAAAGTTGTCATTTACTTTAAAAAAAATTTACTGATTTCCCTTGATTCCTATCCTTGTTAGTTTTCATATTTTTATAATCCCAGAGATAGGGAGAAGCTCTTGAATATTTTTATTATCAATTGAGAATTATGCAAAAAGTATGTTTAGTAATTCTTGTGAATTCTACAGTAAGTACCATGAAAAACTAACAATTCATTTCCCAACTTGAAGGGTCCAGCAAATACAGTTACTAGGAAGAGACATGAAGGGGCCCGCTCATGATAAGCTTTGGAACCAGTTAGAGGCTGAAATCCATTTGCACCGGCACAAGACTGTCATCAGAGCCTGCAGGGGACGGAATGACTTGAAACGGCCCATGCAGGCCCCTCCAGGCCATGTATGTGCTTTGCTGCCGCTCCCTCGCCTCCTCCTCCTCACTGTAATCCCAAGTGTTGGTGTTCTCGCTTTTCTTCCAGTGCTCTTTGGAATGTTTATTTAGGGTAAAAATGAGATTCAACTTATTTAAGATAGATACATTGTAAAGGTTGTTTAGCCCCGATGAGTTTACTGATTAATTCCTGGTGATAATTTGTTTTTTAATGTCTTATCATGTCAAGACAGGTATCAATATTTCAATATTTTAAAAAACAGGTAGACAAGAGAAAATAACCTATAAATAATCACCATATTCACAAAATGTTTTCATTTTTCCACTTTATGTATTTTCTTAATACTGTACTCTGTTTCCATACCAGGAAAGTAGTAGATTTGTAAAAACAAGTGATATATAGCATGAGTATAGTCTGGTTGGTTGGTACATGACTTAACTGATACTGATTTTTTTCTTTTTCCCCCTCAATAAGGATCAAGATTCTTTAAAGAAAAGCCAAGGAGTTGGTCCCATTAGAAAAGTTCTTCTTCTTAAAGAAGATCACGAGGGCCTTGGCATTTCAATTACAGTAAGAAGTAGTGCTTCCAGTTTCCTACTGTACAGTTAATAATCCTGTGCTTTGTTGGACATAGTGTAGGGAACAAAGTATTCCAGAAACATGTCCTAATAAGTCAGTTTATGCAACACTTGGGTAACCATTGTGTACTGTTTTTTTTTTGTGCTTTTTGAGATAGGGTCTCACTTTGTAGTTCAGGCTGGCCCTGAGCTCACTATGGTGCCCAGGCAAGCCGCCGCGAACTCAGCAATCCTCCTGTCTCTGCCTCCCAAGTGCTGGGATTACAGGCGTGAGCCACCACGTCTGGCATTGTGGTATGCGGTGTTGATTGTTGGTGGGCGTGAGTCTCCATGCCCAGCATTATATGTGGTTACCGGGGATCAAACTCAGGACCTTGCGCTTGCGAGGCAGGCGCCGGAACCACTGAGCTAACCCTCCGGCCCCATTGTGTACTGTTTTGTATGTAAATATTCCTGACAAATGTTAAATGTTCCTTTGTAATATGGATTAGTATTTTCATTATGACCCAAATCATAGTTTTGCATCAGATTCTGTGATGCATGTAGAAGCTTTTGGGACTGGAGAATAGCTGTTTTCTTCTAGAGTAAGGCTTCAGATGATACAGGGTTTTTTTTGCCCAAAAGATATATGTTACCTTTTTTGTTTTGTATTTAGCCGTCAAGTTTCATTGGCTTTGGGTCTAAGCATTACATCTTTTGTTAATTTGATACCTCTTCAAACAGCTTACTTGGGCAGCATTCTTGAGAGCAATCTGGTGTGTATTAGAAGCCGTTTTGTTTTAGTCTTGTTAATCATGTTTTAATGTTCAGAAAAATACATCTTAAAATCTTAAAACTTATTGGTATATCAAATGATTGTTCTTATCAGATGTAGCAGTTTAAATTTGATCATATAGTGCTATGTAGTCTTAGTCCATAAATACTTTCACGTACTTGTAAAAGTTAGAATCATTGGGCCGGAGATTTAGCTCAATGGTTCTGCCGCCTGCCTAGCAAGTGCCTGCCTAGAATTACTGAGTTTTTTAAATTATTGACATTCTGGTAGTTTTGGCTTAGGAATGTGTTTGAAAAAAGCATATGTTTTAATCCTTTCAAATGGAGGCAATTCTTTGATAGTCATCAGATTTATTTACCATGATCTAAGTAGCAAATAAAATGTTACTTAGCATTTATAGGGGTGGTATAAATGTTTAATGAAAGCCATTTTTTTTTTCTTTTTCTTTTTTGAGACAGGGTCTCGCTTTGTAGTTCAGGCTGGCTCTGAGCTCACTATGTAGCCTAGGCAAGCTTCGAACTCAGCAATCCTCCTGTCTCTGCCTCCTGAGTGCTGGGATTACAGGCGTGAGCCACCACACCTGGCACTGTGGTATGTGGTATTGATTGTTGATGGGTGTGAGGCACCACGCCCAGCATTGTATGTGGTTACCGGGATCGAACTCAAGACCTTGCGCTTGGGAAGCAGGTGCCAGAACCACTGAGCTAACCCTCCGGCCCTAATGAAAGCCATTTTTAAGAAAATATTTTATGTCTGGAATACTCTGTGACTGTTGTCAATAGTGTGTAAACTAATGTATTGCCTTCTGTTGGTGTCAGGGTGGGAAAGAACACGGTGTTCCAATCCTTATCTCTGAGATCCACCCTGGACAGCCTGCTGACAGATGTGGAGGCCTACATGTTGGAGATGCCATTCTGGCAGTCAATGGAGTTAACCTAAGGGACACAAAGCATAAAGAAGCTGTAACCATACTTTCCCAGCAGGTAAGTTCCCTTAATGTCATCACGAACAGTTTGTATATTCCAGTGAAGTTTATTGAGTAGTAAAGTGATTATAGGTAAACACTTGTTTTCTTGATTTAAGAACTTTATAATGACATTGGTCAGATGGGTTTTTTTATCCCCTTGGTACTGGGAATTGAACTCAGGACTTTTTGCTTGCGAGGCAGGCACAGCACCACTGAGCTAAATCCCCAGCCTTTGTTTGCTTTTTTACATGAACGCGATTGACAAGTTGCTTGTGTCCTTTGTGCCAGAGTCTGCTCATCCGTGTGGTAGGATGGAAGCAGAGCTGGAAGAAGTGTGCAGATACCCAGAACAGCATATGATACTTGGAAGTCCACATTGTTTATGACAGAAACACTGTACAGGTACAGTGGGATATAAAAAAAAAAGACAACATAGGGCTGGAGATTTAGCTCAGTGGTTCCGGCGCCTGCCTAGCAAGGGCAAGGTCCCTAGTTTGATCCAGTAATCATATACAACAATACCGGGCATGGTGACTCATGCCCACCAGCAATCAGTATCACAAACCACAGCACTGGGTGTGGTGGTTTATGCCTGTCATCCCAGCACTCAGGAGGCAGAGGCAGGAGGATTAACTGAGTCCCAGGCTTGCTTGGGCTACATAATGAGCTCAGGGCCAGCCTGAACTTCAAAGCGAGACCGTCTCAAGAAAAAAAAAAAAAAAAGATAACATAGGAAGTGGGTTGATTTTATTCATGGACTGTCAGACTGGAAGTATCCTTAGAAATTATCTAACAACTCTGTTACTTAAAGATAAGTAAACTCAGATTCTTAGAGATTAAGGATTTCTTCTGGGTTGCAGAGAGACTATATTTTAGAATGAGATTTTACATAGAAATTACATGAAAATTACATAGGTTGTTTAAAGTTGTTTGTTGTTTTGCTGTCTTGGTTATTTTTCTCATCATTAACATGAAATTCTGACACCTAAAGTTAAAGGAGAAAAGGTTAATTTAGCTCACAGTTCATAGAGATGTCGCTTCATAGTTGGTCAACTCTAAAGGATGGCAGGGTGGCATTACAGAGTTGGCAGGCAGAAAGCAGCAAACAGCAAGTGACAGATTCTTTCTGTCCCTTTTTATTGTATCTAGGCTCTCTCCCTTTAAAGCAGAGAGCGCTCACACCCATGATGGAGTGCTCTTAATCCTGCCCAGAACTATGTCAAACAAGTCAGTGGAGTAGTTTAGTAGTCACACCCCTAATGCCAGTGTCACACACTCTAGATGCAGCCATATCTGAAAAGCCCTATTTGTGATTCCATGAGGCTTTGAGAGGGACATCAAAACACAAGCCATAACTCTTATTTTTCATGTCTGTGAGAATAGGATTGAGGGACTGAAATGTTAGTACCTAGAGACATTTCTGGGATCACCAGTGGAGTGTTCCAGTGTAGAATCAAATCTCCGTGGAATGTGGAGCTGTAGTTCCCTGATTCAGCTCCACATGTTGCGAAAATTCCTGTACAATACACTATTTGAGTAATTGTGTTAAAGGTAAGACTTACTGATAATAAAGCAGTACAGTTGATTCTGGTATTGCGTACTGCTGATCGTTAGAAAACTTCTACATATTAAGCCTGCAATCTGTGTCTAACTACAGATTGATGATATTCTCTAGAACTTCATGGGAGACTATTGTATTATCCACATGTCTCCCTCAAATGGTGTGTTAAAATATCTGATGAGAGAGATAAAGAATGCTTAAGTTCATGTTTTCCCAATATAAGTGACTGTGGTCTAATAGCTGAAAGAGGATTGAATAGAGCTATGAACAGTAATGACAGGAACCAAGGTACATTTACAAACCATCAGTCATGTCTTTCCCCAATAGTTCAAGCTGGGAAGAAAAAGCACTGAAGAGACTCACCTGGGGGGTTGCTGTTAAAAATGGCTTCCTGAGCAAAGGCCACCATTCCCAGAGCAGCAACCACCAGAACAGTATACAGTGATTATAATGTTCTGAAATGACAAGTATGGCTTAGAATTGTTAACATAAAATGATCTGTAATATTGTACTTGCACATAAAATCATTATTAAAAGAGCAATAGTACAGAAATTAGAACTTAGTCCAGCATAGAGAAAGAGCTGGGATGTGGGGGACTAAGTTCTCTTGTGTGTGTGCTTGATGAGCACATGTACCCAGGCATGACCTGCTATCACTAGGGCTCACTGGGGTTTGTGAGTCCCATCAGAGATGGTTTGTCCCATCAGGTGTTATTCTGTAGGTCAGAACATAATAACCACGTTATTACTACACAGAGTATCTTGAGTAACACAATGTCTGGAACTTGATAAAAGTTAAGAAAAGGGGCTGGAGATTTAGCTCAGTGGTTCCAGTGCCTGCCTCGCAAGCGCAGAGTCCTGAGTTCCATCCCTGGTAACCACATACAATGTTGAGCATGGTGACTCACGCCCACCAGCAATCTATAACACATACAACAGTGCTGGGTGTGGTGGCTCACACCTGTCATCCCAGCACTCAGGAGGCAGAGGCAGGAGGATTGCTGAGTTCCAGGTTTGCCTGGGCTACATAGTGAGCTCAGGGCCAGCCTGAACTACAAAGTGAGACCCTGTCTCAAAAAAAAAAAAAAGTTAAGAAAAGGTTTACGTTTTATTCAGTAAGAAATCATTATTTAGGGGGTTCTTCAGTTAGTATGCAAAGTTTGTGTGATGTTCTTGTGTGCAAGCTTAATATCCAATTTTCTAGATTTTGTTGAATTGTTGTGTACAGTACAACATTGCAAAATGACTTGGAAACTGAACACTTGTTTGAGAATCTTATGAATAGTTAAGCATCCTTTTTAATTTTTAGATCTACTAGCAAAAACTACCATGACTAGTAGAATTGCTTGTAGTGCAAGCCCCAGTTGCCCCATGTGTCCATTTTCTTCTGTGGTCTGGAAGTGATTAACATCTGAAGTCTCACCATGGCTGAGGTTTTGGAGACCCTTTTCACTTACAGTGATAATGACTAGACTTCCTCCTTTTGCTCCCTCCCATAGAGGGGAGAAATTGAATTCGAAGTGGTGTATGTGGCTCCCGAAGTGGATTCTGATGATGAGAATGTGGAGTATGAAGATGAGAGCGGGCATCGTTACCGTCTGTACCTTGATGAACTGGAAGGTGGTGGCAACCCTGGTGCTGGTTGCAAAGATACCAGCGGGGAAATCAAAGTGTTTCCAGGTAGAGATCACTGTGAATATGTTCACTGTGTTCTGTAGTAACACCCTGCTAATGAGGAGGAAACTAACAAATGAATAGCTTTCTCCTGCTTGTGGTTTTGTTGTATGCCAGTAGCCATGCTCAAAATTTGTCTGCCTACATTTTCTCTAAATCTAGGACTACTAAGATCCTTAAAAAGATACAGAAAATTCTTCTAGACTGAAACAGTGTAGTTAGTTCTGCTCTTACAATGTACTGATTGTAGTGAATTACAGCAGGAAACATTTGGCCTTGTAGGATGTTGTCTGAATCAGAACTGTGACGCTGAGTGTCCTTGGTTTAGCTTCATTGCCTTTGCTCACACATTCGAAGGGAAATTGTAGCCCTTTGTTTTGCAGAGCAGTGGTTAGAGAATTACAGTCGTTGTGTCTTGAGAGTCCTGAGATCTTTTGGGGACCCATGAGGACGAAGCTTGTCATAATAATGCTAACATTGCACTTAATCTTTGGAATTCTCACCTGTGGCATAAAAGCAGTTTGGGCAAAACTGCTAGGCCCTGGCATAGTCAAGGGAATGGCACCCAGGGCACCGTTGGGCATGGCTTTCTTCATTGTCACCCACTGGAAGGAAAAAGAAGAAAGTGCTAGTTAATTTAAACACATCCTTGATAAAAGTAAGAACTTCTTTTCTTCTAAAGTAACATGGTGCTGTAAAAGCTGATCATCCTGTGAAGTACGGAGTAGTGACCACTGTGTGCACAAATTTCACTGCTCTATGTGACAGATCAAGGATGCACAGAGCTGCGTCCTGCACGCTGTGTGGAGGTGCTGGTGCAGGGCACCTGACTGCCAGAATGTCCCCTTTTTCAGAGAAGGCACTTTTACTGCAGAGAACTACTGGCACATCATGGCTGTCCAGACTGTCTGGTGGCCATGATCTTAAAAATGAACATAGCCATTTGTTCCTTCAGGAAAACAGCTCATGGTGCTTATTGGCACTAATAAAATGTGAGCTGTCAAGGGAAACGCGTTATTGTTTTTACACATCAGTTTCAGTGTACTTGACAGTACTGAGTGCCTCAGAGTAGACTTCTCTGTTGAGATGGTCGCATGCTGATGAATGTGCATTTTCATATAGTAAAGTGATATGTGTCAGCTTTTAGACTTGCTGCATATTCAGTGAGTGACTGAGTATAAAACACTGTGGAATCATGTGCATAAAACAGACCCATTCCAATTTTGGATATAGGTGTGGTTGACTGAATTTTACCATTCTATGAAAAAATTCCTTTGTCAGAAATTACTGATCACTGAACTGGGTATGGTGGCACACTCTTGTAATCCCATCACTTGGGATAGATAGAGGCAGGAGGGTAGACATGATTCAAGCCCAGCCTGGGCTACATAGTGAGTTCAGAGCCATTCTGAACAAAGAAAGAAAGAAAGAAAGAAAGAAAGAAAAAGGAAGGAAGGAAGAGAAGTTGCCAATGATTAATTTATTATTTTCCTTTGTTTTACTGCTACTGATTACAGTGGACATTCTTTTGGTTTTTGCTCAGTGAAACTATGAAATGAAGTATATTTTAGACCAGAAATTACCTGCTCTTTTCCTTTGCCTGTCTTTCAGGGTATAATAAGAAGCCAGTCACTGATGCCCAGGAGAATGGAGACCTGGAAACTTCAAGTGAGACTCCGTTACATGACACTGCTTCAAAATTAGATGACCTGCACAGTGGTCTGTATCATAAAAAGTCTTTCTGAGCATCTGTGTCTCTGGTCAGGATTGCTCATCACATTGTTTTGAATTGGGGGTCCAAGAGAGGATGGTCACAGAGATCATCCCAAGTGGAGAGAGGCTGTTTGTTGCCTAGAGACCAGCAGGTACGTCAGGACTTCACACAAACAGTTCTAAATGCACAACCCCCCTTTCTGCGGTACACCACAGTTAGCTGTTGCATGTAAAGCAGTTTTGATTTACCTGAAGTTGTAAGCACCAAAGCATGTATTTCCCAAAGGAGTATTGTATTATTAGACTCTTGTACCAAATGAAGCACTACTATTTTATTTGATTCCTTTTCTTATTTAGAAGCAGGACCATGCCAACTGAAATTTTATTCAAAATAACCATTAAATTCAAGAGTAAGGGAGTTCACATTATGTATTTCAGAATGTTAACTGTGTTATTTCAGAGGACAGAACTGACTCAGTGAATTGAGTCTGCACAGTGCAGGCAGAAATGTAGACTTAATTTTTGTTTTAACTGAAAGGATGGTTTTAGGTTTAAAAAAAAAATGTATTGTGCACCCTGATTCCTAAATTCTTTGTGGTCATCTATTGTAATGGGTTTGCCTTCCAGCTTCATTCATTATAGTATCAAATAGTTCAAGCAATCCTTTATAAATCAGCAGTGCACTAGAAGTGGTTTCTGAAAAGTTACTGTAAATTGTACTTTTTGATTTTAAAGGAAATGGGGATGAGTAAAATACCTGTTCTCAATTATGTTGATCTGTATGCATGGTATTGGAGCATTACATTATTAATGTTGAGTCTAAAATGTTTATTTTCTGGGGACTGTGAAAAAGCTTTGTGTGTTTTGAGTTTTTCATAATTTGTCTTGTGATAGTCCTGGCACATGAAGATAAATTTTTCTGGCAGGAATGGTTCACATTTGTACTGTGTCCTGAGCAGTTTTCTCTTATGTACCTGGTTTGCCAGTCACTGGCATAGGTGAAGGCTAAGGCGGGCAAGAGAAGGTGATGGTTCTTGTTTGGTCTGACTCTTGTGTTATTGTCTGTGTGACAGAAAGGTTTGCGTGTGCACACCTCAGCTTGCTCTTTTGTCTGGGGATGGGCGATTCCTTCCTCTTTTTGCTGTCCCACAGGCTGTCTTAGCCTTATGGGAAAAATGAAAACGTGATATTTGAAGAGGTGGTAGTTTCTGCTCCTGTCACTGTTTTAGAGAAGTAAACATTTAAGGGCATATTAAGGGGGAGAAAAGCCTGCAAAGCTTTCAGAATATTATCAGTGTCTCATTTCTAGGATTCAGATGTTATGTTGATAAAACATTTTCTTGTCTTTCCCAGATACACTATATATTTGTTTAAAGTTAAATCTATAAACTGTGTATATTTTATGATTTTGCTATTTATAAATTTATGTTTTAACTGTAGCTCATTTAGAGGTTGTTTTGGGTGGCTTTATTCATCTGTGTATCACCGTGTTAATTTGTAACTAGAAATGCACTTCATAGTGTATGCTGTTACTGATATTAAAGTACTTTGTAGTATAAAGGTGCCTCTAAGCAAGAGTTAGTATTTAATGAAAAAGCAAGTTAACATTTTTTTCCCTTTGGTCTTGATGGGGATGGGGAGGTTAAGCTTTTTAAAAGAAGAGGATCCTCTTTTCTTTATGCATTCCCCCTGTGTGAGACACATAGCCCACTCGTGTATGAGATCTGTAAACTGCATTTTAACCAGCCAGTGGATTCATTGAATAAAAATAAGGAAGTGCTACTGTAGCAGGTCTGAAAACACGAAAAACTGTGTTGTTGTTGTCTTAAAGAAGTGGAAAGACTGACCAGATTGTTTCTTTAGAGAAGATGCTTTATCTAATAGGACTGAGTCCTTAGAAAATATAAGTTGTACTCCTTTGTGATTTTCAGGAAATGCAAAATAAGTCTACAGTCTACAGCCATACCATCCTGTACATAGGTCTCAACTGATCTTGGAAGCAAAATAAGTCTACAAAGTTTTTAAAAAATCTTTGAATTAATACTTTCGTCAGTTTGCTCTGCAAGATGAAGGATTGTATGAGATGGTTGTGATAGACTGAAAGGTTTATACCCAGTAGCTCCTTGTTTCTGCATTGTGTGTTTGCACACCCACTGTGAGTATCCTGGTGGTGCCGAACCATATTGTTGCACACATGTTTGAATACATGTCCTTTGAGATGAACTAGTAGTTACAGGCTTCTTGCAAAGGCCCTAGTGAAAACCCGTGTGTGATACTTTCATGTACAAGAGGGAAACCCACATAAAAAACTGACGCTTCTAGGAAAAACCCAAGCAGATAAGAAACAATGAAAGAAAAAAATACACAGAAAAACAATAGTTGAGTGTGCAATAGAAATGTGTGTGTATATATACTCTTGACCTCAAATTTGCCTCTACAATATTTCTGATAGGAACATGATGGAAAACAGTATTGCTAAAATACATGTAAGAAAGATTAAATTCTGTGTTGGTAATTATAATTGAAGTTAACAAAAGTTAGCACAGCCTGTCCATGATGCTGGGTTTTTCTATCACAGTGGACCTATTTCTCATATTTAGAAACAAAAATGCAGTGATTGACATGCAAATTGCACATTACTTGACATTGTCATGTAAACTATTTCACCTATCCAGCCTTCCTCTTGGGGATGGCTTCAGACCTGTAAGATTTATCATAAATGTATTATATCTAGTTGAGTTTAATATTTTTGAGTAGCTTGTAAATAAAGATGCCAACTCCTACATTAAAAATGGTATTGATGTCATTTTAAAAATAAACATTTTTTTTGTTTTTCTCACATGAAATATATTTTGGTTTATTATTTATCCCAAGTTGTATTGATACATTAAAGTCCATGCAAAGGCTTGACCTGGTCAGTATGCTAGGATAGTATTTTGGAAGGGGTAGGAACGAACTCTTTAATCCTAAGAACTGTTTAATATGAATTAGTTGAAAACGTATTTGTTGGAAGAACTTAAAGAGCAACTGTAGGGGCCAGTTTTCTATAGAGACAGCAAATGGCAAAAAAAACCCTGGTCTGCTTAACTTACCTGGCAGCTGATTCGAGGGTAACAGTGATAAAAATAAAAAACCAATTCTATTACTATTTAAGAAGATATTCTTCCATTTTAATATCTCTCAATATATAACTTAGAAGTTTCCAAATTATATATAAAATATTTTCTAGGCTGTAATCCCAGCACTCGGGAGGCAGAGATAGGAGGATTGCTGAGTTCGCAGCGGCTTGCCTGGACACCATAGTGAGCTCAGGGCCAGCCTGAACTACAAAAGTGAGACCTGTCTCAAAAAGCAAAAAAAAAAAAAAATTTCTAGGAAACAATAAATTACTATATATTACTTCAGAAAATGAGTTAAGAACATTGTTACATAAACTTGATTTTGGTTTTTTGTATGTTGCTTTAAGCTTCCAATTCAGATTATTTGGGAAAAAATTTTTTTCCTAGAATTCATCATTTTTATCCTAATTTGCTCATAAAATTTAAAAGATGACTGGATTTTAATTGTTAATTAGTGTCCTTAGGGCTCTTACGACTTTTTTTTTTTTAAAAACTTTCAAAATGTTGCAGATGCACTGTTGGTGAGAGGAGATCTTTTCCACGTGCATCATTATCTTCAAAGTCAAATAGTTAGTACCAGACAGAAACCAGAAAGATTCCTCCAAAAAAAAAAAAAAAACAGATAACAAACTTTCTTCTCACCAAAGATTAACTATTAGTATAAAAGAAACAAATTAACATATATATAGAAATATTTTAATTTGGGGAAATATTTTAACTCCTCCGTGCTTCCTGTTTATGCTCTTTGTTTGTGATAGATACAGAAGACAGTCTTTTCCAGGTGTACATTAAGAGCCGTCATGGCAGCAGGAGGTGCACAGGTGTCTGAGGGCTGCTACCTCAGCCAAGCCTGTCCCTATTCATGCTGCTGCCAGCTGAGGACTGAGGATGAATGAATGTGTGGCTCCTCCCTTCGTCCTGCCAGGTGCCATGAGGATGCCCCCATCCTCTGGGTGCCTGCCTGCCCTAGGATTGGCTGTCTCCAAGCTCACTATGTGCTCTCCTTACCCACCACTCCTGACAGAGCTCTGGCACCATGGACCGCCTTGATGCTATGTCTTCTGAGAGAAGTTGTGCTTGCACAGGCAGTAAATTAGGGCTTAGGAGCTGGCTCATCTTGCGCAAAGGGAAAGAGCCTGACATCTTGCCTGGTAAGTAGAATACCTGTAGTCTTGGCATGAGGACATGTTTAGCTGCTAAACATTCACTGCTGGTATATAAAGAAAAGTGTACTTGGTGCCAGAAACTGTTGTCTCGTTGTACAACCCTTGTCTGTGTTCAGCATCATGGATTTCTGGAGGAGTACTCATGTGTCCTAATGGGTATGGGTGGTTTCGTGTGCCTGAAAGGTCTGTATTGGACACTTGCTTTCCTTCTGGGAATGTGCATCTTCAGTATTACCAAGCAGAGTGTGCTTATGTGACTGACCCTGCTAAAACTGAGTCATCCAAGCTCCCCTGGTGAATGATCACTGCCTTCTGGGTGCTGTTACTCATCACTGCTACTGCATGCCACTGGGACAAGACTCTTGGATAAGGCACCTGGTATCCTGTGGAGAAGGTGCCTTTTGCCCCTACAGTTTTGTCTGATGTTCTTTGTAATAAATTATAGTTGTAAGCTTGATGTCGTGCTTAGACTTGGTGGCCCTTCTAGCAAGTCACCCAATGTGAGGGTGATCTTGGAGATCCCAGACACCATGGAGGGAAATTTTTTAGGAAGCTCAGTGATGGTGATCTTTGAAAAGTGGGGAGATTGGTATCTGCAAGAATAGCAGTACCAGCTGGTTACTGCTAGATCTGTGACAAACCTTGGTGAGTTTTCAGTGATAACATCTGGCTGACTGTAGCATATATGCCATAGGTTGCAACCACTGTGCTGATTATCTTGTGATCTGCAAGGGGACAGCGCTGTTAAGGTCATTAGTTGAGAGAAACTGAAGGAGGCCTGGCTTTCTGTAGCTGGAGCACTAAAGCAACTCAGCTTAAGGCTAGACAGGGAAAGCTGTAGAGTTTCCGAGGCTTGGATGTTCCACCAAAACCTTTCTAAATGAACTGACTGTTAAAGTAAAAAGGGAAATTAGACACACATAAAAAACATACAGTAGAACTTATTAGAGTCTGTGCTTTAGAAAGGTAGAATTTGCAATTTGTTAAAATGCCAACAGGGGGCAGTAGACTCAAAATGTGGACATTAACCTAGTAGAGCTGTGAGGCTATTTAAATAAATAATTTATATAAAAAATTATATAAATTTTTCTTTATGAGAGTAAATAAGCTGAACATTAGAGAAATTACATCACTTTCCATTCTCCAGAATGTGTAAGAGTCACAACTTAATTCTGAAGGAAAAGAAAAATATAAATCAAAATAGAATTAAAGGATTTTCAGTCAAGCCTACTCATGTCATATGCATACAGTTTTATATTCTCTAAAGCATATTAATGACATTTAGGGAGTGGACATTCTTGAAAGGTGTTCCCTCTCATTCCTACCACGGTTGAGAACATTTTTAGCTCTATTTAAGGTTATAAGTGGCTAACTAGCTTCTGAAAGTGGAACTAATTTTTAAAATTTTCAGAGGAGGGCCAGAGATTTAGCTCAGTGGTTCCGGTGCCTGCCTTGCAAGCGCAAGGTCCTGAGTTCAATCTCCAGTAATCACATACAATGCTGGGCATGGTGACTCACACCCACCAGCAGTCAATACCACATACTACATACCACAGTGTTGGGTGTAGTGGCTCACACCTGTAATCCTAGCACTCAGGAGGCAGAGACAGAAGGATTGCTGAGTTTGAGGCTTGCCTGGGCTACATAGTGAGCTGAGGGTCAGCCTGAACTACAAAGCGAGACCCTATCTCAAGAAAAAAAAATTTTCAGAGGAAAAAGATAAAAGAGGATGGTGGCTGGTTATTAAAAAAAAGGATTGCTGGGCATGGTGGCTCATGCCTATAATCCCAGCACTTGGGAGGCAGAGGCAAAGGCAGGAGGATTGCTGAGTTTGAGGCTTGCTTGGGCTACAAAAGCTAGACCCTTTCTCAGGAGAAAAGGGGGGTGGGAGGGAGAGAGAAAAATTTTAAAAAGGTTAAAGGCAAATATATAAAATAACAAATAGTCATAAAAGTGAAAAGAGGACAGGAAGGCTATTTTGTTCGATTTCTATGCAGATTGACTATGAAGACATTTAAAAATCTTAAACCGATTTTTTTTTTCCTTGATACAGCATCTCGCTTTGTAGTCCAGGCTGGCTCTGAGCTCACTATGTAGCCCAGGCAAGCCTTGAACTCAGCAATCCTCCTGTCTCTGCCTCCCGGCTGCTGGGATTACAGGCGTGAGCCACCACGCCTGGCACTGTGGTATGTGGTATTGATGGCTGGTGGGCATGAGTCTCCATGCCGAGCATTGTATGTGGTTTCCGGGGATCGAACTCAGGACCTTGCCCTTGCAAGGCAGGCGCTGGAACCACTGAGCTAACCCTCCGGCCCTTAAACTGATTTTTGTAAGGCAAAAACAGGAAAAATTGTCAGGATACTACACTCCAAATTACCAGTTTTATAGGTTTTATTCAGCAAAGCTACTGAACCTAAAAAGAGAGATAATTCCGATACTTAGCAAGAAAAGAACTAAAAATTATTTTTATCAAGCTAATAAAATCTGACCCAGATTACTGCAGAGAAAATGAAAGGCCTACCTCGCAATAGAATTACTGTAAAACTTGTTACCCATATGAATTTGGCAGCACTCACACATGGAACAGTTAATATGTAACACTGGAACATATAGTGACACACAAGGAGTGACCAGAATACATAGTGAACATTTACATTGTTTAAAATCTACCCTTAAGACCTTCTGACACACCATCATTCTTGCTGTTTTCTGAAGCAGTTTTGGAAGTCCTCTTTTTGGAGCCTCTTCACAAATCCTGATTAAAAAATACAGTGAGTGGGCCGGAGGGTTAGCTTAGTGGTTGCCTCGCAAGCGCAAGGTCCTGAGTTTGATCCCTGGTAACCACATACAATGCTGGGCGTGGAGACTCATGCCCACCAGCAATCAATACCACATACCACAGTGCTGAGCATGGTAGCTCACGCCTGTAATCCCAGCACTCGGGAGGCAGAGGCAGGAGGATTGCTGAGTTCAAGGCTTGCCTGGGCTACATAGTGAGCTCAGAGCCAGCCAGAACTACAAAGCGAGACCCTGTCTCAAAAAAAAAAAAAAAAAATACAGTGAGTGATGCTGAATGCCATCCAACAGAAAGGCAGGCTCATAACATTGCAGTGTGTCCTTGGCATATTCACCAGATTTGGCACTGTTCGGGCATTCCATATAGATGCCCTGGCAGTCATCCTGATGTATGCACCATTCTTATCTTCCACCTATGAGTCAGCATCACGGAGAGGCAGAGTGACTCCATTGTGCTCACAGCGGGAATGCAGTTCTGCCCCTATCTTTGCTTTTCACCATACACCGTATTGGCTCTTTCCACAGCCATTCATTCAACCAAAACCTCACAGCCATCAGGTCCCAGTCACCCTGGGCCCATTGCTTACAGCATTGCTGTGTTGGGAATCAAGCCTCAGTACTTGAGTCATTGAGGACAACTTTGTATTTAAACTGTAACAGTCTTTTTTCACTATTTTCATTTGGAAGACAAGAAGCAGATTTAGAAACCATCCTAAAAGTGCTGAAATCATATGGTTACAAAGTGAGTCCAGGTCAAGTTCAGTTCTCTCTTGATCTAAAGTCTATGTTACTTGCATTAAATGTCCTATCTTCTGCCTTCTGGGAAGGTGCCATCCCAGCATGATATCACACTGGACAGAATGGAAAATTATAAATTCCTCAGGATGTTAGGCAAAGTCAGAATCTTTAAAAAGGCTCAGCTAGTCTTATAAGAAATAAAGAGCCACATATTTAGAATCACAGAAAAAACTGGGAACTGGTTCCCAGGTCCCTGCTAATGCTCTGGCTGCCCTCAGGCAGGGAGAGAGTCTCATACACTGAGGATTAATGTTGTAAGGGGTTGAAACAGAGGGCAAACTAAGAGGGAAAAACATGTGACCAGTGAGACTGGTGAAGGAGCCTAGGATTTAGCTCAAGTGGTGCCACCCCTACCTTAGAAGCAAAAGGACCCAAGTTTGATTCTCAATACAGGGAAAAAAAAAAAGGTGAAATACTGCATGGCATACACCTGCATTTAAAAAAAAAAATCATTAGTTACCTGAAATTCAAGTTTAACTGCATTTTACCTGGGAACCTTGCTGTTGTATCTACCTACCTGATGTACAAAAAGACAGTATAAAGTTTTCACAAGAAGGAAAAAGCCCTGCTGTGTTTAACAAAACCATCGTGAACAAGGATCTCTGGAAACAAAAAATAGGACTGAGCCTCCAGAATCAAACATTCCTTTCACAAAAGTACATGGAACACTGTTCTGACTACTAAGCTAAACAGAGAGTAGCACAGGCCAATCTTCCCTTTAAGGAGATAGGGATAAGCATAAGTAAATAAAATGAAAATGTATGCTGTGAAGTGTGGTGTGTCAAAGAACAGTAAGCAGGAAGGGAAGCAGAGTATTTTTAGAGGGAGGTGGTCCCAGTTTTTCCTGAGACAAGGATAAAAGTCATGGAATCACACTGAAAGCAACAGAAGGAGGCCAGAGCATGACACAAGCCACTTTCTAGAGTGAGAATAGCAGGCAGAAAGGATTCAAGATGGCAGCATCCCGGGCAGCTCCCCCATCGCTGGAGTGGGTGGTCAAGGGGCTGTAACGGAGTGGCGTCAGGAGGTGAAGGCCTATTGGGAGGGCCAAGCCCCACACTTGTCCTCCAGTTCAGTGGCCATGAGCCACATGTGGCTACTTTAAAGGAATTAAAGTAAAATAAAAAATGTCTTTTTCAGTCACTGTAGCTGTATGTCAAGTGGGTGGGAGCTACATGTGGCCAAACGCAAGATACACGACATCTCGGGATATTGCCCTTGTCAACAGCAGTACAGTCATGCCAAAGGAAGGCTGTTTCTATGCACTGTCCTCTCATGTCATGATTAGCTCAAGAATGGGGAAGGAGTGTGATAAAGACAGTTGTGTACAAAAAAGGTTGCAGTTTAACTGTATTCTTAAGGACAGATAGTTTAGTGTTAAAGTGCTAGAAAAAGCCCACTAAAAATCTAGATTAGAAAGAAAGAACATTACAGAACAAACATTGGTAAATGTTTCAGTTGAATCTTACTGTACACTTAGGAAGAAAAGGTTGTATTAACACTGAGGACAAAAATGGTTTAAAAGTAGCCAGAAAAAGACAAGGAAAATCATGTTTTTAAAACTAAAAGCTAGAGGGCTGGACATTTAGCTCAGTGGTTTCGGTGCCTACCTAGCAAGCACAAGGTCCCTGGTTCGATCCTGGTAACCGCATATAATACTGGGTATGGTGACTGACACCCACTAGCAGTCAGTACCATATACCACAGTGCCAGGCATGGTGATTCACGCCTGTAATCCCAACACTCAGGAGCAGAGGCAGAGGAGGATTGCTGAGTTCAAGGCTTCCCTGGGCCACATAGTGAGTTCAGGGCCAGCCTGAACTACAAAGCCAGACCCTGTCTAAAAAAAAAAAAAAAAAAAAAAAAAAAAAAAACCTCTAAAAACTAGAGCTTTGGGATAAGCCCAGTTTAAACTATTTTTCCCTCTTCAAGCTTATGCAGTTCACCTGCCAATGAGTTCCACCTTTTTATTTTTTTTAAATCAATGTCCTTTTTCCACCTGTGAAGAGAGGGCCTCTACTTGATAAAGAGATATTCCTCCCATGGACATTTATTCTTGGGTGGGGCATCCTCCCCCACCCACCAAAATCAAGACCTAAACTATAGATTGACAAATACAACAGATTTCAGGCTGGAGATTTAGCTCAGTAGTTCCAACGCCTGCTTTGTAGCAAGGGCGAGGGCCCTGGTTCAATCCCCGGTAACTACATACAACAATACTGAGCTTGGTGACTCAAGCCCACCAGCAATCAGTACCACATACCACAGTGCCGGGCCTGGTGGCTCACACCTGTAATCCCAGCACTTGGGAGGCAGAGACAGGAGGATTGCTGAGTTCCAGGATTGCCTGGGCTACATACTGAACTCATGGCCAGCCAGAACAACAAAGTGAGACGCTGTCTCAAAAACAAAAACAGATTTCTACCATCAAAAAAATAGGTTCCTAGTCCCAAACTGGAGCATGTCTAATTTCTCTGATTTCCTACACTCCATTCTTCATGCTTGGGCCTGCATTTAACGTAGTGAATACCCTCAGTTCCTGTTTACTGTTCTTTTCTGCAATCCTCGGCAGCCTTTACAATGGTCTGGAATAGCAAAAAGCCAGTCTGCCCAAACATGGCTAGGCTGCTTTAGAAGCAAGTTGTAAACTTGGCGTTTGGGGGTCCTAAACAAAAAGGACAAAATAGAGGCAACTGGGACAACCCAGGAAAACACTGACTAGGGCAAGATCAGGCTGGCTTAATTGCTTGGGCTTTGGAAAATAAAAATCTGCGTTCTCAGAGAATCTCCGGACTCCACAAAGAGGGAGAATGTGAAATCAGTTGACTGCTACCACTGTGGAGCCTTGACAAGAGAGGAGCCACCCAGGGTGTGGCCCTCTGCAGAGGGAGACCACTGGAAGTGAGATTGCCCTCACCTGTGAAGGGCGAGAGGCCATCTGCTTCCATGTTGACTCTTCCGGAAGATGGAAGGTGCCTATAGTCTCCCAAAGCCTCTTAGCAATGTGGACATCACCACCCTGAAGAGCCTTGGATAACCCTTGACATGCAGGTGATAATACGAGTTTTTTTGGGGGGGCTACTGGGGCAGGACTTTCTCTGTCCTGCTTTATTCTCTGGATCCCTCCTCGTAAACTTGTGATTGGTGTGGATGGTATACTAAAGGCCAGCCACTTTACACTTACTTTAAATTGAAGGTTTGGGAAACTGATTTTCACTCAAGCTTTCTTAGTGTTTTTAAAATGTTTTGCAACTCTGACACCAAAATATTTATTTCCCTTTTGGGGAACATTAGTATAAGGCGCATTAGACAAATACGGAGATAACTATGGAAATTTTATCAGAGGCAGATCCACTAAAACTCTAGAATAGGAAGTTCACTTTCAGCCTGTCATTTCCTTAAGAACCAAATGACTGTCCCTATGAGTGACAGTGTCCTGTGAAAGCAGAGGCACATTCCAGACTTCAGCTTCCAACTTCTAAACTTCTCAAATATGATCTTTTTGTCTTGGCCAACACCACTGCAGCATTTCCATCTTTCCAGTAGTAAAAAATGGGAAGTATCAGCTAGTGTGGGGTACATGGGATCTTAATGAGGCTGTAATACTCTCTTCCGTAGATCTTAACCTGCATGCGAGTTATTTTAACCCAAATGTCAAGTACAGTTAAATGGTTTACAGTCTTAGATCTTAAAGATGCTCCTTTCTGGACCATGTTACACCCTGACTCAGGAAACCTGTTTGCCTTTGAGTAGACTGATCTGATACTCTGGAAACTGCTTGGACAGTTCTTCTTCAGGGGTTCAGACAGCCCCTGTGCGTTTGGAGAAGCCCTGGCAAAAGAATTAAGGCTTCTAGCTTTAAAAAATGGAGCACTGCTCCAGTCTGTAGATGAACTCTATCTCCATAAACTGGGCTCTGATGAAAGTTATGTTAGTTTTCAGTTCCCAGGGGCTGCAGGACACTGAATATTCTGCCAGAGGCTCATAGAGCTCAGCCGAAAGATATTTAGGGCATTGTATCGCCAACAGGGGAATGAACTCCTTGCCCTGAAAGAAAGGCTCTTTTGAAAGTAGGATGTCACCTCAAGCCAAGATACTTAAGGCTTTTCCTCAGATGGCTGAATTTTGCAAAATCAGGATTTCCAGTTTTGGACTCAATCTCAGACAACACAAAGGCGTGACTAGAACACACTGGAAAACAGTGAGAGGTTTTTCAAAGAAGACCTTTTGTCTCCAGCTGACTTTGGTAAGCCATTTACCTTATATATATAGCCAAAAGCGGAGCACAGCACTGGTGATCCTCAAAGGTGGAGACATCCCTCCTCCTATGGCTTACTTTTCTAAACAGACTGTGTTACGTGGGTGGCTTGAATGCTTGTGGGTCATAGTGCTACGGGTTGATGAGGCTGCTGACAACTCTATGCCCACTAGGTTCAGTGTTTGTGAAGTTAAAGAACATGAGTGGCTAAATGGAAGATGAATAAATACCAAGCTCTCCTATGAGAATCATGTTTCTTACTCTAGGAGGAGACAGCCTACTTAGTCCAGCAATCTTGGGGCTCCTCGTGGATGCATATTCTGAAATGGCACTATCAGTATGATAAGAGGGTTATCAGTATTATATGAGGTTAAGTTCTGCATTCTCTCGTTACCAAATGGTATGTCCAGCGGGGCATCTTTCTAGGTCATTGGTGTCCTGAACAAAGAATTGGACAAGGCAGAAAAAGCGACAAAAGTGTACATTCATTTTTTAAATTTTCTTGGTATCAGAGATAGACTTATGACTCACGCTTGCCAGGCAGGCGCCGGAACCACTGAGCTAAATCCTTTTTTAAGGACATTTAGATAAAGCAGAAAAGGACCTGTGCAGAATGAGAGTCAGCAAGTGGAAGGCTCACGGTGGTCCTAAGGATAAGGGAAAGAGGTCAATCCTATCCAAAATTCCCTGGTTGTGTCTCTTTCATATGAAATTATTCTACAATCTGATGGCATCACACTGTGTCCCATGGTAAAGCACATTTGGTTTCCTGTTAATGTTTTTGATTGGTTGTGCCCACATGCAAAAGGACAGAAAAGAACATCTCCAAACTGGTTCTGTGAATGCCAGATTCAAATACAGGGTTAAAAACAGCCAGTTGGTACAAAACTATTTTTCTGATTGGTTCTGCGTACAGAGATGATGGTGGGGAATGCCCCTTCCCCTGTGGCCCTAGCTTATGCTGAACTGGACCCTACTGGAGACCCAAACGAGGGCCCCAGCTTCAACCAGCTTGAATGGAGCAAGCTTCCTCCTGATCCTTCAAAAAAGGGAGGATTTTTTTTTTTAAAGGAGGAAATGAACACAGTCATTGCCAACCTGCCCAAAGGTCAAAGGCGTTATTTCAGTGAACCCAGAAGGGCTCTTTACAGATTTCTGAGTAAGTTTCGACTGGAAGAAAGAACGTGGGCCTTGATTTTAGAATGGCTCACGCCTCTCTTGAGAGGAAAACATGCTAATCTCATTATGGAAACTTGGTTACCAGGTGAGTCCTTAACACGCCCAACCAGCCATGCACTCGTCAGGGCCTCGATGTGACCTTGCTTGTTACCGCTTTTTGTCCTTTATTGTGTCCCAGCCAGCTGACCCAGCACGCTCCTTGCTTTACCAGATCCGCGTTTCACAGAAAGGAACACCCACACAAGGACTATCTTAGAGGAAGGGTTTTCTGGTCCCGAACAGTCCGTTATAAAACTGCAGCAGCTTCCTTTGTGGCAGAGAGGACCTTCCAGTTAGACAAGCGGCCGGCCCCAGGGCGCTCGCTCCAGGACCTAGACGCAGGACATGGCTCCTCCCAGACCGGCCCAGCCAAAAAGCCTGGTAGAAAAGGTCGGGGAAGGCTCTGCTGGGCCAGTGTCTTCAGGACTCCCCCGGGGAGGGTGGGGCGGGGTCTCCAGAAGATGCACCGGGGCAGCCTCGGAGTTACCCGTGTGGGGCGGAGCCGCTGGCGGTCTCGCTGACGTCCTGCCATCGGAGCCCGCTTGCAGCGGGCGGCCCCCCGTGCGCGTCACCGTCCGCACTCCCCGATCGTGGCCGGTCGTAGCCCGACACAGTAAGGGAAGCGGGAGCTGGAACGAGGTAGCCGGGAGCGGGGCCGTCCGCGGGGGGCATGTTGAGGGGCGTGGCGATGGGCGTGGCGTACTCAGGCGAGGCACGCGCCAGTGGCAGCGCGTACTCGTGCGCATCCCCGTTTTCGCGAGTGTCCGTGGGCCGGAAGGTGGAGCCAGCCCTGGCGGGGTCCGTGCTGAGGGCGTCCAGGGGCTGCTGGTAACCTGCGGGGAGGGGCGTCACGCCTCGCAGTCCGCCGGCCCCACCCAGCCTCCTACCCACCTCCCTGGCGCCCTGTGGACCTGGGGGCAAACGCTCAGCCCTGCAGGCCATCACCATGTGTACCCTCTGCACCCCGCTTCCCGGAAGGGCTGGTCGGCCGCCCCTCCCTCCGCAAGGGCAGGCAGCGGGACACTCACAGTCAAGGCTGCTGGAGATGAGGCCCAGCTTCCGGGGCTGCTCCCTGTTGTAGCTGATGGAGAACTCCGCAGAATGACGTCTGGGCAGCGAGTGCTTCACTTGCTTCCAGCAGCCTGGGCAAGCAGAGCATGAAGCGAGTCAGCACCCTGGATGGGACGCGCACACCCCAGGCTGCCCCGATGGGTGAGGGTGACAGGGTTCGACACAGCGCCAACAGCTATGCTTCTGAACCCGCAGGCCCTGCATCACCTGGGGAAGCCCTGACAAGGCCCACAAACGTGAATAGTGCCCTGAGGCACAGTACTGCAGCCAGTTCTGTAAAGGCAGGAGGACCGGGCAGTGACCACGCTGGTCAGGTGAGGCCTAACAATGGCCCCAGGAGGCAGGGCAGCTTCCCAGTGTGGGGACCTCAGCGCCAGCGGCAAAGCACACTGAAAATGATGGGGAAAGATGCGGAACGCACACCACTGGGACGGGTGAGGTCAGAGGCTGGTACAACAGCCTACTCCCTGGCAGATAGAGGCATACAGCTTGCAGCCTTACTGAAAAATCTGCGCACACGCCAGGCATGGTGGCTTACGCCTGTCATCCCAGCACTTGGGAGGCAGAGACAGGAGGATTGCTGAGTTTGAGGTTTGCCTGGGCTACATAGTGAGCTCAGGCCCAGCCTGAACTACAAAGCGAGACCCTGTCTCAAACAAAAAAGCACAGCCAACTCCCCAGCTGTGCAGGTTCACTTTCAAAACCGAAGGAGCCTCAGTCAACCACAGTCTAAAAGTACCAGGTGGAAATCCCAGAAACATGACTCAGGTTCTGAAGGTGCTGTCAGAAGCCAGGATGAGAGCCCTCCTCACTCCCCTGGTGAGCAGATCTTGGCTGCGCAGTATCATAAGGCCCTGCAGTGTCCCGAGGCCAGGCCACCCCACCTTACCCAACAGTAGCTCCAAAGCACAGAACAGCAGTGTTAGCAGCTTCGCCTCAGAGCACTGTTACTCTGTTCTATTCTCACTGTTGTTGATCATATCCCAGGTGCCATGTGTAGGAGCAGTGTGGCACACAGGGCCAGCACCACCCAGGACCCTGTGTCCCTTGGCTCTCAGGACATAGCTGGGTACAAGCGGCCCTTGGTGGAGATGGCTTCATCTGGTCTGTCCATTCCTCAGTGACAAAATAAGGCTCCACATGACACTCTCACCAACCTGTCTGCAGAGGCTCAGTGGATGCATATTCATTTTCTGCCTTCTTCTTCCTGTCAAGACAAAGTCCTGCTGAGCACTGGTGAGCCAACAGCTGCTTTTACCTGTGTCACATGGGGATGGCAGCAGTGCCCACTACACAGGGCCACTGCTGGACTCAATGAGAGCGGCCACGTGCATCTGAAGCCATAGGAAGCACATGTTCACCTTCTCTGTAATGAAGGTCACTACATGCAGCCAGGGGCACCAAGCTGCTACTGCCAGAAAGTATCCCCTGGTTCCCTGGCTCATGTGCACCAGAGGTCCACGCCACGTGCCTGGCTTCATCTTGCCTTCTACGCTCATGCCCAAAGGCCAAGCTAACATCTGCACGCTGCCACTCAGGAACATCTCCTGAGCTTTAAAAACCAGAGATTTTGTCCCCTCGCTCAAGTCAGAAACAAGTCTTCACCTTATCTGCATGATACACATTTTATGAGTTCTCAAGCTGTTTAAAATGTAAAAAAAAAAAAAAAAAAAAAAATTCAGATTTTTCACATTTCATGTTAAAGCCAACTCCTAAAATGTGACACAGCCAATGTAGAGTTTCTGCACAGATTCGCTCTTGTCATGCGAAACTCCTATTCTCAGCCTGGGGACCAGGACATGGGGACACCAAGTGACTGGGCTGACTGCCTACTTGCAGTTTGATGCTGCCCACCCCATGTGGCTGTGGGGTCCTACAGGTGGCACCTCCTGCTTAGGCCTGTGCTGGATCCTAAGTGACAAAAGTTGCTTATAAGGAAATACTGGGTAATTTCTGCTCTACCTGACTTGTCTTTAAAAATATAAATGAGTGTTTTTCTTGAAAGACATGCTCCTTTTCCACACGAGTATCTGAAAAATAAGTCTTTTGGGTCAATGATCACTAATGTGTCAGAGAGAAAATTTAACAGCTTAAGTCACATACCTTCTGAAGACTGCAAAGAGCCCCACTCCTACCAGCAGGAGGACCCCAAGGAGGGCCAGTGGGATGGCCACTGCGGTGCTGTCCAGTCCTGGAAGAGTGAATTCCTCTGGGTTACAACCTAAGCCATTGGCAGTGGAATGCGTGACCCAAAACTGATGTGAGTTTGGGAGTCTTCAGCTGTCTAAAACACAGGGACAGTGAATACATGCTAAGCACTTTGCTATGCCAGAAAGTAAAAGAGGGTTCCAAATCCTGACTAATGCCTGGAAAAATCAGATATATCTTTTCCCATCCACAGGCAATTTTAGTTCTCAGGGCTAACATGTACTGCGGCCATTGCTTGGCCCGTTTCAGAATCCACACCTCACCATCGAGTGTGTCCATGCTTCTGGATCAAAGGCCTGCATCATCTCAATAGCACTGCCACAGCCACATGTGGACACGTGCTCGGGAGGAAAGCAAAGGCTGGTAGGGGAGAACCAGGAACCTGGATGGAGCTGCCTTCATGGAAGGAAATGGAAATGAGGGGATCTCTGAGCTTAAATGCCCAGCAGTAAGGACTGTCTGCCTGAGGGATGGCCTCAGACATGCTTGACACCAGACATCTTAATAGCCTTCCTTTCCACTGTGTGAGCAGATGACAAGGCGCCCATGAGAGATACCCATGGCCATCACAGTCCAGGGTGCGGGCCTTCTGCCTTGTTCTGCAGCCAGAAATACAAACAGGTGACTGAATACGGTGGGACACATTGAACATCTATTGAAGCTATTTTCTCATTTATATTTTTATAATCTTTCAAAATGTTCTAAAATCCTGTTTTTATATTCTCAAAAATGTACTTTTTTTGAGACAGGGTCTCACTTTGTAGTTTAGGTTGCCTCTGAGCTCACTATGTAGCCCGGGCAAACCTTGAACTCAGCAATCCTCCTGCCTCTGCCTCCCCAGTGCTGGGATTACAGGTATGAGCTACCACGCCTGGCACTGTGGTATGTGGTTACCAGGAATTGAATTTGGGACCTTGTGCTTGCCAGGCAGATGCCAGAACCACTGAGCTTAAATCCTCAGCCCTCAAAAATGTACTTTTAATGTTCACTTGAATAAATTTTACATTTATGTGTTTGAAATTCCAAATATAACAAGGTGTGAAATGGAATGTCTCCCTCCTATCTCTGATTCTCCATAGGAACTCAAATGATGTTTTTTTTTTTGATACAGGGTCTCGCTTTGTAGTTCAGGCTGGCCCTGAACTCACTATGTAGCTCAGGCCAGCCTCAAACTCAGCAATCTTCCTGTCTCTGCCTCCTGAGTGCTGGGATTGCAGGTGTGAGCCACCACGCCTGGCACTGTGGTATGTGGTATTGATTGCTGGTGGGCATGAGTCACCATGCCCAACATTGTATGTGGTTACCAGCTTCGAACTCAGGACCTTGCACTTGCGAGGCAGGCACTGGAACCACTGAGCTAAATCTCCGGCCCTCAAGTGATGTTTCTTGATGTCATTATGATCCTAGAATATGTGTATTACCCTTTATTCCCCCATTATACAAAAGTCTGTGTAGATTGGTCTATGAATACTTCCTCTGTTAATAAGACCTCCTGGTGGCTGTGGAGTGTTCCTTACACGGATGTGCTATTTTAAGTTTTCATAGACCTCTCGGGTCTTGGAGGGCTGAGGAAGTTTGTTCCTGCCCTCTGTCTCTTTGAAGTCCTCCAGTGCAAAGCCAGCTCCCCGGATCCCTGGGCAGGCTCCCTGTGAGCCAGGACTGCACCTGCTCCCTCCGAGGGCCCCTCCATGGTGGGGTGTGTATCAGGTGCCGCGGGCGACTCTTCTCTCCCAGCCGAAAGCCCGGTGTCTGGCCGCGCCTTTCGCCACACGGGCGACTCGGCCCCTGAGAGGAAGTGAGATTGAACCAACCACGTCGTCGTGACGTGGGGCGGCAGGGCCAGGCCCTGGGTCCCCACTCGCGGGCCCACCTTGCGTGATGTGGCAGCCCAGCAGCTCCACCTTCATCGCGGCCCGTTGGTGCCAGGCCCGGGGCAGCACACGCACATATCTGGCCACAATGGGTGGGATGAAGTTGTTGCGCACTGGGTCCCGCCAATTGGAGTTGCCCTGGAACACCTGTGGACGGACGGATGGATGGGGCGACCTGCCCAGGCTCGCAGGCTCCATGGCCTTTCTGCGCAGGCTGTGCAGGGGCAGCCTATGTGCCACCCGGCCCGCCTGCTGCTCTCCTCTCGGTTCCACTCGCGCTTGGACAAAGGAGCTATGATCACACGAGCTGCTGCTGACGCCAGCAGTGCCAACTTCCAGCCGCAGCTCCCACTCAACCCCTAGCCCCACCCAGGAGTGCAGAGCCATGGGCATCTCTCAAAAACTACTAAAGGTTCCTCTTGTTTTTGTTTCGTGTGTGTGTGTGTGTGTGTGTTACTGGGAGTAGGATCCAGGGTTTTGACATAAGCCCTTTCTAAAAATTTTTGTTTTGTTTTGAGACAGGGTTTCACTTTGTAGTTCAGGCTGGCCCTGAGCTCACTGTGTAGCCCAGGCAAGCCTGGAACCCAGCAATCCTCCTGCCTCTGCCTCCCAAGTGCTGGGATTACAGGTGTGTGGTACTGATTGCTGGTGGATGTGAGTCACCATGCCCGGTATTGTTGTATGTGGTTACTAGGACTGAACCAGAGACCTTGAGCTTGCTAGGCACGCACCAGAACTACTGAGCTAAATCTCTGGCCCTCTAAAGTTTTTTTAACTCTGAGAGTCTGGCTAAGTTTCTGAGTTGCCCAGGGTGGGCTCAGTCTTGCCATCATCCTGCCTCAGCCTCCCAGAGTGCTGGGATCACGGGCACGTGCTGCATGCCTGGCTCTTAGGACCTATTGACACATTTCGTGTTCCTGTGTGCACAAGGAAGCACGCCTACCTCTCTCATGATTGTAAGGATGATCGTAAATGCAGGGATAAAGACCTGAGCCCCCACTGCATGGGCCTCCAGTGGGCTACCTCCTACCTTCTCTGCCTCCTCAGAGATTCCTGTGTAGGTCCTCCATCGAGAGCTGTTTCTGAAGTTCACCACGAAACTCTTCACATAGAAGTTGAAATTTGGCTGTGTGGATCCTGTGGTCCTAATTCCTTATGAGAAAATTATTTACTGGTTAGTTCTGGAAGTGGCTATACATAATGTGAATTAGAATTCCAGGGCCCTTATTTTCCTTTGTGATGCTTGGACTGCTTTACTGGCCACTGAGGCTGCATGTAGATACCCCGCCCAGCTAAACCCACCACCTGCAGAGGTGGCTACCCACACCTGTGCATGAGGGATGCCTGTGGGCACCTTGTGCTCCTAGGAAGCCCCGTCCTTGTCAAAGTACCTGTGATTCTCTTCATCTCCCCCAAGTCGATCTCCAGCCATTCTCCTTGCTCACTGCCACTGCTGTCATCTGCAGCCCAGGATGGGCCTTGGTCCTGCAGTCGGGCTTGGCCAGGGGACCAGGGAGCTGGCTTCCCAGAGGCACTGACACCAGGCCAGGAGGACGAGGCCCGGTACTTCACAAGAGGACCTGAGCCCAGGGCTCCACTGCAGCCTGGAGCAGAAGAGCAGGAAATTGGGATGGCACAGACAGGGTGCGAGCCTGCAGAGGCACCGTCCCCCCGGGAAGCAGGCCACCTGGCCTCACCCGATTGTGAGCCAGTGCTGATGACCAGCTGTGAAGCCTTATCCCCATCTTGTCCTCTGTCCTCACTACAATCTTCTTTTGTTGACTTTCTAAACTGACCCTGATTCCAACACAGCACAGTTTGTCTTAAAGGATTACAGTGACTTTTACTTTAAGAAGAATCACAGAGGGGCTCTGTGTCCTTGAAAAGCTGTCACAAGGCTGAAAATCAGTAAATGGAGCCCAGGATGGTGGCATACACCTATGATCCCAGCACTCTAGGAGACTGAGGCAGGAAAATCACAAGTTTGAGTATAGCACAGGCAATTAGTGATGGACAACTACAAAATTGATGATAATGTCTGGAAAAACAAGAGACCTAGAATAGCAAAAGGAATTCTAGGCCACAAGGACATGGCAGGGTGTATCATGATCCCCAATTTGAAACTACAAAGACACTGTGATAAAAACAGCATGGCACTGGGAAAGTAACAGACCCACAGATCAGTGGAACAGATTAGAAGATCCAGAAACAACTCCCGATACACTAAGTCACCTCTTCTTTGACAAAGGAGCCAAATATTTTCAATGGAGGAAAGATAGCCTCTTTAACAAATGGTGCTGGAAAAAATTGGGCTTTAACCTGCCAAAAACTAAGCTAGACCTATCTTTTTTACCATGTACTAACATATGAAAGTGGATTAGAGACCTAAATACTAAAACAGAAATACTAATCTTCCTGCAAAACAGGTTAGGTAGAACTCTTGGAGTCTAGGGAAAGACTTTATGAACAAACCTCTACAGCATGAGAACTAGCAGAAGGAATGAACAACTGGGATCTCATCTTATTAAAAACTTCTGTAGAGAAGAGAAACCACAAAAAGAGTGAAAAGACAACCAACAATATAGGAAAAATTTTTACCAGCTGTTTCTCAGACAAAGGGCTACTATCTGAAATATATAAAGAGCTTTAAAAAATCAGTCCCCCCCCCCAAATTTAGAGACCCAATTCAAAAATGGGCATCTGAAGTGAACAGAATACTTTTCAGAGGAAGAAGCAAAAGCAGCTGAGAAGCACATGAAGAAATGCTCAACATCACTGGTCATTCAAGAGATGCAGATGAAAACACTGATATTTTATCTCATTCCACAAAAAACAGTTGCTATCATGAAATCAACGCATAACAAATACTGGTGAGGGTGTTGGGCAGAAAGGAACCCTTCTCTACTATTGGTGGAAATGTAGACTGGTGCAACCACCGTGGAGATCAAGGTGGAGATTCCTCAAAAAACTAGGATTATAGCTGGGCATGGTGGCTCACACCTGTAATCCCAGCACTCGGGATGCAGAGGCAGGAGGATTGCTGAGTTCAAGGCTTGCCTGGGCTACATTGTGAACTCAAGACCAACCTGAACTACAAAGCAAGACCATCTAAAACAAACAAAACAAAAAACTAGGATTGGAGGTCTCATTTGACCCTGCTATTCCCCTGCTTGGAATACACATGAAAGAATTAAGATTCATATCACAGTGATATATGTGTGTACCCATATCAATAGCAGCTCAGTTTGTGATAGCTAAATCTTGGAAACAACCCAAATGCCCATCAACTGGAGCCTGGATAAAGAAGATGTAGCTTTTTTATAAAATGGAGTATTACTCAGCTATAAAGAATAAATCTGAGTCACTGGGCATGGTGGCTCATGCCTGTAATCCCAGTGTTTGGGAGGCAGAGGCAGGAGGATTGCTGAGTTCGAGGATTGTCTGTGCTACATAGTGAGCTCAGGGCCAGCCTGAACTACAGAGCGAGACCCTGTCTCAAAAAAAAAACAAACAAAAAAAACAAATCTGAGTCATTTTTTTCTCAAATGGACATAACTTGAGGGCATACCCATAAGTGAAATAAATAGATCACAGATGTGTAAATGCCGTATCTTTTCTCTGGTATGAAAAACTGAAGGTAAAAATGAGTTCTAAAATATATGACAATGTTGTGAAATAGAAAATATTCAAAGGGAAAAGGGGGTGGGGTATGGAAAGGGAAAGAAAAAATTTGATGGTAAACAAAGGGAACAAAGGTTATGTATATGGGAGCACAGGGGTTGTAGGGTAAGCAGGGGAATGGGAAAAAATGAGAATCAAGTTGTGTCATATACTGTACAAATTTTCAATGTTGAGTGTGATCATGATGTGTATGTAAAATGTACCACTAAAATCAATTAAAAAATTGATGATGAGGAGGGGGAGGGTGGGGATGTAGCTCATTGCAAAGGCTCTGGACTCAATGCCCAGTACTGTGAGGCCAGAGACAGAGAGAGAGGCAATAAGGACACCATGCTAATATCACCTCAGGATGCTGACTTGGCTGTGTCCCAGGCAATGTGGGAAAAGTTAAGACCCCACTGCTCTTCTGGGACAAAGACTGCACATCATTTTCCATACAGTATTTTACTTTATGCTCAGGGGGAATGTTTCCACAGTATATACCTTATGATGGAGAAACTTGAAAGCTTTTATTTTTGCTGCACCTTTTATGGAACTTTTATTGACCTCAGTCATCTTATTCAAGATAACCACCTACCAAGCTGTACGACTTGAAAAGCTTCTTGGAAATTTGAACATAAGAACTTTATCTTAAAGTCCTTAAAATCCTCCTCTCATACATAACAGTATGAGGGATGTCTGAAACTCTATATACTCATTCCCTCATTCTTGCCACTTTCTGCAGCAGCACTGGAGTCCTCTTTCTTCCATTGTGCTGCTTTGGCTGCCTTGATATCCTCAATGGAGTCAAAATGTTTTCCCTTTATGGTCATTTTGACTTGGGGAAAAGCAAGGAGGCCCACTGTGCCAGATCTGGGGGGTAAGGCAGACGAGGACACAGCACCACATTTTTGAGCTGCCTTTCCATCCGATGGCATTTGATAGTGGTGTTCACCATAGTTTTAATCACATCTCATAAAGACACTCAGGACAGAGGACTCAGAGCTGCTGCAGAAAGTGATGAGCAGGAGGGAGGTGGTGTGTGTGAAACAAGGGGACAGTTCTGAAAATAATTCATGCTCCTGGGTCTTTGCTGTAATACATTCGGGGGGCTGAGACAGGGTCTTGCCATGTAACCAAGGTTGGCTTTGAACTCGAAACACTCACTCTGCCTCAGTCTCCTGAGTGCTGGAATCAGACATGGACCAGCCAAGCCTGGCTAACATTTTTTGAATTTAAATTTAACCAGACACTGTATTTTTTTTATCATTTTCTGTACAGACATTTTCTGCTCAATGCTACTGAGATTTATTGTCTTGTATTTTTTAAGTCGCAGAAAATTTAGTGCTACATGACCTGAGGAAAACAGAAAATTCTTTTTGTAGAAATAGCTACCAGTGAAGAATTGGTCACGACCACATCCTAAGTAGGCTGCTTACCGTCAGAGACAAACAGGAACCGCCTTGCAGACAGGGAGCCACTGCAATGAGAGAGCAGGAGGGTGAGTTGCTCACTTGCTCACTCACTCGCTTGCCAGTGTCAGCCCGTGAGCTCCGTGCGGAACCGGGCAGTATCATGTCCCGGGACCGGCCTAGCCAGGCTCAGGAAACATGAGGCCACAGCCAGGCCTTGAGCACTGCTTCCCGAGTCAGCCCCTGCCAGTTCCATCTCCACACTGGGCATGGAATGAACCGCAGAGATGTGGCCTTGGGAGCAAACTGCAGTCCCAGGTGAACACAAGTTTTCAGGCAGGAAGATCACAGCCTGGAAGTGCCCTGGCCCAGCGGTCACCTCCACTCCTCATTCACAGTCACAAGCAAGGGCCATGGAGAGAAACCAGGAGGCGGGGGCTCCAGTGCCTCCTCTAGGGCCCTCTCCTGGGCCTATTCCTCAGCCCTTAGCCTGTGCCACCTGCAGGACGATAACAGTCCATGCTGCCTCTCCTTCTGTGTGGAGCAACCCGAGACCAGGCCCACCCTTAGGCATGAGGAACAGGAGGGAGGACTTGGGGCCCGGCCTGGTCCTACTGTGCAGCATTCACCATGCTGGACATGGGGACATGCAGCAAGGCAGAGCTGCACTGTTCTGTGTCCGGAGGCTGAGAATATGATGTCTTATTCTGTTTGACTCTGAATGACATGCTGTGTGGGAGAAAGAGAGAGGTGTTCACAGAAGGTTCCAGAATCTTGGCACCAAACAGGACTGTGCCTTGACTTGTCACCTGAGAGAATGCCCGCCCTGGGACTAGATCTCAGCACCGCAGCCCCAGGGACACAGGAAGGAGTGAGACAAGGGTCACTTGCAGCAGCTCCACCTGGTTTGGCCTCGTTGAGTTCCTGCTCTAAGAGTCTCCCTGGCAGTGTGGCCCAGCAGAGACTGGAGAGCCCATGTCCCCCTACCGCCAGCGAAGAGGAAGGGTCTACTTCAAGATGCCCTGCAACCCAGGAAGGCCAGTGTGGTCGACGCTGCTGCAGAGTCCGCAGGAGGAGTGGGCTGGGAAGCTGCACTTCCAAAGCTCTGGCGGACTGTCCAGCACCAGCGGTGGGTGCTGCCTCTCCATTCTGAGCACTTAGAGGGCTCTGGTGACAGCGCCTCTGCAGAGTCCTGGCAGGGCACTTGATGGAGACCCACAGGCTGCTGTCCCTGCCCTTGCCTCTCTCCTGTGTGCTCCTAATTCAGGCCCGGTTGGTTAAGCCCCTGAAAGCATCCTGGTGTTCACTTTGGGACTGCTCTTGGCACTGCAGATAGCACGGGTGACATCAGTCACTTCCTTAGCCCAGGGCCTGCACTATGAATGAGACTGAGAGAAACCCAAGCACTCGGCTTAGAGCAAAGCAGGCAGCAGGGGAGGGCCAGGGGTGAGAGCCCTGGTTTTCCCATATGTGCCCAGAAAGCCAGATGAGTCCTGCAGGAGCTGTGCACAGAGCAAACCTTTCTCCAGTTCACTGTGGTTTAACTTTATACACTTAATGGTGTGGAAACTCAATTTCAAATTGCATATAAGTCCGGTTAATACAGAAGTAGTTAAAATCTTTTTTTAGCCATTTTAATTTTACCTCAAACACAAATTAGTCAGACTTTACTACCTTATTTTCTTATACAAGAAGCACTCTAGATAGATAGGTGATAGATAGATAGATAGATAGATAGATAGATAGATAGATAGATAGATAGATAGATAGATAGATAGCAGTAAGAGATGCAAAGTCAAAGTTGTGTGGAGACAGCAGCACCCACGAGTGTGGCCCAGAGCCTGGCCCTGAACAGCAAGAGGAGAAACCACCAGGAGCTAAAAAGGACCCAACCACAGGGGCAGAGCCCAGGGATATTTAAGGTGTACCATGCATAGAGGTCATTTTTATCATAAACTCAGATGAAAAGGCTAATGTTCCACACAGATGGAGGCAGATATATATGTGAAAAGAAGGTATGAATTTTGTATTATTTGAAGATTTTAGTTTCTGAAGACAACCTGTTCCTAAGCTATTAAATCTTAACTTTGACACGAACATAAAGAATAGCCTATCTTTGAATGTTCAGGTAGTATGTTAGGAGCACAGGCTGGGCAGGATGGCACACTTCTGTAATCCCAGCACCGGGAGGCTGAGAGGGTCATAAGTTAAAAACAGCTTGGTAATTTAGGAAGATTCTTTCTTCCAATTAAAAATAAAAAGGCCTAGGGCTGGAGATTTAGCTCAGTGGTTCCAATGCCTGACTAGCAAGCGCCAAGGGCCCTGGTTCAATCCCTGTAACCACACACAACAATACTGGGCATGGTGACTCATGCCCACCAGCAATCAGTACCACATACCACAGTGCCAGGCGTGGTGGCTCACACCTGTAATCCCAGCACTTGGGAGGCTGAGGCAGGAGGATTGCTGAGTTTGAGGCTTGCCTGGGCTACATAGTGAGCTCATGGCCAGTTTGAACTACAAGGTGAGACCCTGTCTAAATTTAAAAAATTAATTAATTAATTAATTAATTAATTAGTGGCCTATGGAGACAGTTGAGTGGTAGAGTGCTTGCCAGGTTCCTGCCCCACCTCCATCACCGTGGCCCAGCTTGCTCCTCCTTACTTCTAAAACCAAAAAAGAAAGGAAGGGAGAGAGGGAGAGACAGAAGGAGGAAAGGAGATAAAAAGAAAGAAAAAGCCAGGTGTGGTGGCTCATGCCTGTAATCCAGCAGTTGGGAGGCAGAGGCAGGAGAATTTCTCTATTCGAGGTTTGCCTGGGCTACATAGTGAGCTCAGGGCCAGTCTGAAATACAAAGCCAGACCCTGTCAAGAGAAAGAGAGAGGGAGGGAGGGAGAGAGGGAGATGTTTCGTTCTGCTCATAGTTCTGGAGAGTTCAGCGCATGGCTGGCTGGCTCAGGGCAGGAAGATCATGGTGGATGGGCTTGTAGAGCAGAGCTCCTCAACTCATGAGAGCAAGAAGGGGTCCTCCAAGACACTCCATCTTCTGGTCCTTGCACATTCCTGACCATGTTCCTAATGACACATTTGGCGGTGGTCACGAGTAGGTTAATCCATGACTGTGTAACAGCCCCATGATCAAACCACCTCTTCAGGGGCTCTGAATCCCATCCAGCTGAGAAGCTAGTCCTTTGGCTCCTAGAACCTGTCTACCATCTGCAGTGTGACTCTCAACAGATCAGGCAGTGCAGAGTCTGCTGGTACAGTGAAACACGCCCAGAAGGGGACGTGGCACAGGGGCTGGGGGATTTTGCATTTACTGTTGAGCAACAGAACACACAGTCTTGCCTGAAAATTTTCCCCAGCTTTTGGATCCCAAAGTGCCATGGCCTTTCTCTCTTTCATGCCCTTGGGAACAAAACCACGTGGAAACCTATACAATAAAATAGTATCACTCAGGAAGACATTTTCAGGAGCAGAGCATGAGTGACTGAAGAGCAGAGCAGTACTTCTGCACCCCGGCTGTCCTGAGGACTTCTTCCTAGCCACACATGGCCATGCGTGGCTCTCATACCACAGCACAGGCCTGCTCTGTCTTCCGTGACTGGAGCTTTCGCCCTTCCTGGAAGCTGCATGCCCAGGAGGCCTGGGTTCAAGTGTTTATAGCACCTAACATTGTGAAGCAATAACAGCAAAACAAGAAGCTAGTGATGTTAACAAAGCCATCTTTTTTCTGTATGTTGGGTAAAATGGGAGATTGCCAGGATTTTACTGAAATTATGAAACCAGTGAATAAGCCTTTATTTTCTGCCTCCAAGTGCCTACAAGCAGACCTGCTCCTGCCCTGTGGCTCCAGGTGGGTGCTGCCAGCAGGTGGGCTGTTCCACTGCTGTGTGTCTTTTTCAGGAGACCCCAGGTCTCCAGATGACAGCAGCCTGGCACCTGCCCTGTCTTCCGGTCAGCGTAGACAGGCCCTCCATGGGGACAAAGAGTAAAGGGCACAATACTCACTCCCTGGACAGCACCCCGTTGGCCAGGCCTCCTTGGTAGCGGCTCAGTCCTCGGCGCTGCAGCACGTGGACGCGACCACCCCGTTCATCAGTGATCACCCCGGCATGGACAGCAGCTCTGCAGAGTGGAGAGGTCTGGAACACAGAGCGCAGTGTTCAGGGTCACTGGAGAGTGAGCCCAGGACTTGGCAGGGCTCCCCAGCTTTACTTCTGTGGCACTTCTCACATCTGGAACTCATCCTTTCCCTGGGAGGTCTGCGGGAAGAGATTCTGCCTGGCAGGCTCCAAGGAAGCAAGTGATCACGCTGGAGTCCCAAGCGCCCACTGGGGCAGCTCCAACAGAAATCCAATAGGAAACTGAGGGCTTTGGCCAATGCCAAGTCACCCCAGGACTGACATCCTGAGGGTTTTGAACCGTGCTACCTCTAACTGAGCCTGGGGTATAGCACAGAGGCATTTGGCTGCATCCTCGTGGGACCCTGGAGCGGGAGCCCAGTGAACCCAGGAGACAGGAGGTAATGGGCGAGTACTGCTGGAGCCACGCAACTGTGGCAGTGCTGTCGTCCAGCAGCAGCTATCGAATACACACACGTCAGTGTGTGCAAGAAAAGTGCCTGCCCTTGGAGGACTCCCATCCAGCAGAATCATATGAGAGCACATGGTGCTGCACCGCTGGTGACTGAAGGGGAGGCCTTCTTGCTGTGTGTGTAGGTCAAGGGCTCAGATCTGCTCAGGACACAGCAGACCCACGCTGCCCAGGAAGAGCAGCTGGGAGGCAGGAGTGGAGGCCCATGGAGGAGTCAACTACTTGATTTCACATGACTCTTAAAGTCTCTTGTACAGAGCAAGGAAATAATAGAAACTTACCACTAGGGGAAAAATACTATATTTCAACATTTTACTTAATTTCTCACAGTCATTTAGGAAGGGCTTAGGCTACCTGACTCTTCATACTGAGCAGCATAAACCATTTCATAATTCACATAATTGACAGGTCACATGGATATCCTGGGTCACATTTACAAAGAAAAGCAGTGAGGGAAAATGAAACAA
Source organism: Thryonomys swinderianus (assembly GCA_004025085.1). NCBI lineage: Eukaryota > Metazoa > Chordata > Mammalia > Rodentia > Thryonomyidae > Thryonomys > Thryonomys swinderianus. The sequence continues at coordinate 1,618 of PVIC010011441.1, read as the reverse complement.
AAGCAAAATAACAACAAAAATCTGCCATTCTTAGAATCCAAATATGCCAGAGAGTTATTAATCTGTAAAATGTTTAAAGCTCGTTTTTCGTATGCTTTAAGATACCTATCAGTCAGTAGTGGCACAAGTGCCACAGAGGACTGTTTATCACTGAAAGCTCTAAAAGATTTGCCATCACCATCTTAGAACAATTCCTCTGCTATATATTATTTTTCACATTCCTACTAACTCAAAGCCAGTTACCATAAACTATGCTATAAACCCAACTATTTAAAATGGTAATGTAAAATTTTTAAGAACCAGTTCCAGAGTTCTAGGACAGATATCTAGAAATAGAGATAAAAGGGGAACTTTAGTATCTGCAGAAAGGACATTTAGTTGAGAACAGTGATTTCCTGGGAACAAAGTAATCCAGATGGTCTCAAGAGCTGTGAAAGACTAGGGCACCATGAGGGAGGGACATGTTAGGAGAGGGCATGCGGATTTGCTGGCTTCCCAGGGCCACTGCTGAGATGTGAAAATTTTTGTGTCCTTGCTCCATCACAACAGTGGCAGATTCAGGAAACAAATCATAACAAAGATGCAAATCCATGGCCTCCTATTAAAGTGGAGCTGACATCCAGCATCCATGGGTCACAGCCTTGATCCCCAGCCTCAGGTGGAGGGCTAGAAGCTCAAGTGAGGGTCCTGTGGTGGAGGGAGGACACAGGAACTGGGGCTCCTCTTTTTGCCTCCTCAAAGCCAAGGGGAGCTACTCACCCATGACTCTCAACGAGGCCAATTAACCAGTGACAAGCCCTTAATGGTGGGAGTCACAGCAAATCTTTCCTCTTTTTATGTGCACTAGTCTCAGGTGCTCATTACAGTCACAGAAAGCTAATTGACAATGGAATAATAATCATAGGTGTTAGAAAAGTGTGTTTTCCATTTGACATATAGTATGCTACGATGCTACAAATAGAAGTGAGTGCATAGAAAATCCTTGGTTTTTGTACTTATTTCATTTAGAAAAGAGACTGTATCTGTCAGAGTTGTGTATCCTACTTTCCTTTGTAAGGAATTTAGGGAGAGCAGCTGGCACATGCTCCTTTCACCCCCTTTCTGCCATTACCCGCAGCTACTCACATCTCTATAGCCATCGACTGTGTTCCCAAAAACGTCTCCTGCTATGTCTCTACAACCAGCTGGGCAGAACTTGCTGGAAAAAGAATAAAGAATTTCTATCTTATTAAATTATACTGAAACAAAAGTGTTGAACTACACTTAAATTTTAAAACCATTTTCTGTCCTCCATCAAAAGGGCAGTAGTATCTTGCTTTAACAACAACAACAAAAAAACCCGAATTTGTGAACACAGATTGATCTAAAATTTTAATCTGAAGGCAAATTTAACATAGCAGTATTTGCTTTAATAAGAACTCACCATAAATTCTATTAAACAATGACCTTTTTTATTGAGTTTATTGGTATATTTTAGGAATAAATTATGATCACATTTATCATTGAAAATTTGTACCTGTACATAATATATCTTGATTCTTATTTTTCCCATTCCCCTGCCCTCCCTTTAACCCCCACCCCATAGAAGCTTTGTTTCCTTTTTTTTTTTTTGCTTTTT